>PVJS01037774.1:0-19731 GCA_004027185.1 Glis glis
GGGACACCAAGAGCTGTGTGCATGTATGTTAACACCAAAGTGATACTCATTGTGATGTGAGACTACAATGCACCAATAAAAACATAAAAAAAAAGAAAGTGCTCAGGCATTGGTTGCTTTGTCCCATTCTGTTTAGACTTCAGTGTTATGGCAGCTTGGCCTGAAGTCAGCTTTATTAGTTCAGGCCTCCTGATGACATCGACTTAAGGATTAAATGTGTTAGGGCCACAGAGATGGAGAGAGTGATACATGGTGGTTTGGAGGGTGGACCCACTGTGATTTTATGTGCTGAATTAGCCTTATGAAAACCATGTGTTGGAATAAAGAAGTCATTCTGGGCTGGAGAAAGGGGGGCACATGTTATGGAGGAAGCAGAGAAGAGGACCTCAGAGACCTCTCACTTTGCTCTTTCTCTTGAGTGGCCTCTTGGTCATCACAGCCTCATGGGAGAACCAGGAAGAATTACTGTTTCACACTGACAACATACTGAGCACCACACAAAATAGAAGATTTATTGATTTGTTTGCTCACTCTATGAAGGCCATTTCCTCTATAGAAGAGAGGGAGATAGAATGTGTGCCCTCAGGGTCACCATCTGAGAAAGAAGGGTGTAAAATAAACACAGACAGGCCTGGCCTTGCAGGAGGGAGAACCTGGCCACCACTCAGACTGGAATTCTCCCTTAATTCACTGCTGACCTCCTATTTGCATTTGAAAACACTCTGTTAAGACAATGGATGTATGTCATGACACTGAATGCTGAGTAGGCAAAGCCCGTTTTGTGCTTGGGGAGAGGACACAGAGGCTGCTAGAGGAGGGAGTGCTCTAGTAGGTAACAGTCATGAAGAAGGGCAACCTGATAAAGAAATGGAGGAAGGTACAGGCCCTGGTGAAGCTTTGTGGAAGCAGGAGAGCTGTTGGTATGCACACCTGCTGGAAGAAGCACCAGAGGAGAGGAAATCCAAAATTCTACTGGGAAGGAAAAGGATTATGTGGACAAAGGGGCAGGAACAAGCAAGATAGCTGCTTACTTTATTATGACAGCCTCCCAGCCTAATTCTTGGACAGTTCAGCTCTGGGGTTGGGGGAAGTTGGCTATGGATGGCCCCACTCAGTCTTTGATGTTATCTCAAAGGAACCCCTGAAGATCTAGCCTCTCTTGTCTCACATTCTACCCAGAAAGCCCTGGGGGCACTTGGGGGCAATTCTGAGACCAAACTGGAAAAGGCAATATAGTTGATTCTCCAGAATATCTCTGGCCCCCTAACATGCACATTGATCTCTGTCTCCTCCGAGTCCTCCACACTGACAATTGTTCCTGTGTTGGATTTTCTGTTCCTCCTAAAGAAGGGCTTCCAGCTTCTAGAAATACTGGGAAGTAGAGGAAACTCAACACCTAGTACTATACTCATGACATTTCTTCTGAATAAAAAATACATGGGGAGAAGATTCATTTTTCTCTGATAGCCAAATACCAGCAGTAAGTTACTCCATTCTACAGTCTAATTTTTAAAGACCAGGTGGATTTAAAGTACTAAACAATTTGTTCATGGAAGATTAATTTTAATGTGCAGCAGCTCTATCCTTATGTCCAATTTCCCTTTGACTGAAAAGATGGTTCATATCAATCTCTATCCCATGTCAGAGTAGCACAAAGTTGCTTCAAGATAGCCTGCCATTGTAAGAAGAGTATTTTTTCTTTTTTTGGAAGATAGACCCAAGTTCAAATCTTGACTCAACCACTTACCAGCTGCACCATCTTGGGTGAACTACTAAGCCTCACAGATCTTTAGTTCCTTTTTTTTTGCGGTACTGGGGATTGAACTCAGGGGCATTCTACCTCTGAGCTACAACCCCAGCCCTATTTTTTAATTCTTTATTTTGAAACAGGGTCTCACTAAGTTGTGGAGGGCCTCACTAAGTTGCTGAGGCTGGCTGTGAACCCGGATTCTCTAGTCTCAGCCTCCCAGGTTACAAGCGTTGTGCCACCACGCCCAGCTTCTTTGGTTCCTTAAATGATAAAGTGGGGGTCAATTCACCATCCCACTTCATATGTTGTTATGGGAATAGAGAGTAGACATAAAGCATTGACACTTGAAAGAACCTTGCCTTTGATAGCGCTTATCAGCATTTATTCAGCAGCTACAGTAGAAGAATCAGGCTCTTTTTACACATGCCCTATGAAGACAAGTAGATCTTAAGTAATAATAGTATCAAACCCTAATGAGTACCATGGTCTGAATCTTTGTGTCCTTCCAAAATTCATATGTTGATACCAAATTCCCAATGCAATAGTATTAAGAGGTGGGGCCTTTGGGAAGGCTTAGTGTCCTTATCAAAGAGGCCCCGAGGAAGCTTGTTTGCTCTTTCTGTTGTGTGAGGACACAGCTAGAAGTTACCATTAGGAAGCAGAGACCAAGTCCTCACCAGACATGAAATCTGATGAAGCCCTCACCTCCAGAACTGTCAGCAATAAATTTCTGATGTTTATAAATTACCAAGTCTAAGGTATTTTGTGATAGCAGCCCAAAATCACTAAGACAATGAGTAAATGAAAACAGAGGAAGGGAGCCCAAAGCATACAGGCAAGTGCCTGGCAGACAAGATTTGCTTACCTGAATCACAGCAGTATAGTTGGCAGGTGTGAACACGGGGCTGTTGTCATTCACGTCAGAAATATCAATGTTGACTGTTGCAGTTGATGACATTGCAGGAATGCCACTGTCTGCTGCCTGGACAAGCAGGGAGTATCCAGACACCTGCCAAGGCGCAAAGAGGGGGCAGTAAGGAAGGCAGCACTTGAGGGGGCAGCAAGGAAGCCAGCACTCGTTCCCTTCTGTGCACACTCAGGGGAGCTGCAGGTTCTGACTGTGCCTTGCTAAAGATAAGCCACCTTCACTGTGATTCTCTAGCCCAGGGTTCCTCAACATCTGCCATTTGGGACTGAATGAAATTCTCGGTTGCTTAGGAATGACCTATGCATTGTAGAGTGTTTAGAGGCATCCCTGACCTCTACCCACTCAGAGCTAGTATCACCCTTTGCCCAGTGTGACAATCAAAAATGTCTTCAGACATTGCTAAATGTTCCCTGGGGGGAAAAACACTCCCAGTTAGAACCATGACTCTGGACCTTTTTTTCAAGACACCAGTCACCTCTGACCTGTCTTAACAGTTCTAGTATTTCTAGGGTTATGAGAATAAATCACTCAGAGGATTCTTCAATCATGTGTGATGATTCAATCGAGTGATGCTTTTTGGCATCACTACTATGACATTTGCTTCTATATTTAATTATCTTTAAAGGTACATGTTTTTGGTTAAGAAAGACAATGTTTGGAAACTTAGTTTAACATTAGGTAGGAGAATTTTCTGGATCATTTTTTTTTTCTGGCCTAGATGCCTTCAGGTGATCTGTGTGTATCTGCTAGTTTAGGGCTAAAGTTGCTATTGAAACTAGGGCCACAGGATCCTAACACTGAAGGTTTTTTCTCTGTCCCTCACCCTAGAAAGGCCTGAAATTCAAACCATCCAGAAATACACATATTTGCATTTTCTTTAAAACCTCTATAAATAAAAAATTGCTAGCAGCTATTATTGGCAGAAAATTATTTCAAAAGTCTAACCTAAATACTTCGTACTGCATTTTAGTCTACTGTTACTTATTCTCATTATTTAAGAGTAGAGATCTTTGCTGTTTATACTCACGAAGCCTGCACCCCTGATTTCAGTGTAGGTGTAGTGCAGATGGGAAGGAAGTTGGTCTAAATTGCCTTACCCGTTCTCTGTCCAATTTCTTCTTAACCTTCACAAGTCCCAAGACAGGATCCACAGCAAATTCATTGTCCCTATCTCCACTCACAATGGAAAAATGAATCCGGCCGTTGGGCTGGCTGTCCACATCTTCCGCTATTAGCTTCATGGAAAACAAGCAAAATGAAGAAAAGACATGCCACATAAAACAGAGAAAGGGTTTATTTCTGGGGTCCCAGGTCGGACCATGCTCTGCTCTTCAATGCTAGTGATCAGCCCCCCCATGGAAGACAAGATGGGTTGACTGCAGGAGGCAACACTAATACTAGAGCCCATGTTATTTCTTTGTTAATTTCCATCTGCCTACAGCCTGACGCTTATTAGTCTTGATTTTCATCAGGCCTGAGACTGTGAGGTGAAAGCCCAAAGCTAGTTGAGGGGGATGCTTTTATGATTCTGCCAATAGTGGCCTCTGCCATGGAGTCAGACATTCCCTAAACCAATGCATTTCCATGTAAGGAAGACCAAGAAAGTTCCCCTTTACCACACGGCAAATGTGCTCCCACGGGCAGCAACTCCAAATTGGTCATTTTGGGATTTATATGCCTGGAAAGAATCTTTGCTACCCAGTTAGGAGAGAGGGCCTGGGAACTCTACCTTGAATGTATGAAGAATGCACTGTCATCCAGCAGAGGGCTGAAGGCACCTGCAACCTAATGTAGCAGGAATCAGAGAAGAGAGGCATGGATGGAAGAGACTTGTCCAGCCTCGGATTCAGTAAGGATGGTGAGGGTGGGACTCACTGTTTCCAAAATGGAATTTGTGGCCTTAGAGAACCTGAGTTCTCAGAACATATGGCTTGTTCTAAGTGTTATTACAAAAAACTTCTTTCTGCAAAGGGCTCCTTTAAGAGTGGCTGATCAATTTTATACATATTCACATTTGTAGCTACCCTACTCTGTGTTTGTGTAGGGGTTGAGGATGAGAGGGATTTAATCTATCCTTAGATACCTAATAATTTTTATTATAAACTGACAAATTATAGTTCTATATATTTATGGGGTACAAGGTGATGTTATGATTTATTGATATAATGTAGAACTAAATCAAGTGAATTAAGATAACCATCACCTCGAATGTGTATCATTTTTATGGTGAGAACGTTTGAAATTACTTTCAGTGATGTTGAAATGTACAATAATTATATTATTAATAACTATACTCACCACACTGTGCAAAAGATCTAAAAAGTGTAATCTTCTAGCTATCTATAACTTATCATCTATGTTCACTCACTAGTAGAAGCCGTCATTACAAATTCATTGCATGGTCTATTTTAGTTACTTGAAAAGTATACACTCCTGGGAGTAAAGTGATTATCAGTCACTTATTTCTTGATATACATAAAACCACAAGATCCTTTCTTATACACAAACTTGAGACAGTCTCATTGAAAGACCCATGACTGAATAACATTCTGAGGACACAGAGATATTGAAAGTGGAAAGTGAGGAAAGTCCAAGGGAGATTTTGGTAACTTCTTCACTATAATGGGAATGATTGGTTCCAAACACCTGGCACTTACCAAAATGACAGAGTCCCCCACCAAGGCATCTTCACTGATGACAGCACTATAGACATCTTGGCTGAACTTGGGAGGGTTGTCATTCACATCTGTGAGGTTGATGCTGACAGTGGCCGCAGCACTGAGAGCTGGGGTGCCCCCGTCTTTAGCTTCTACCACCAGGTAAAATCTCTTGCATAGCTCATAGTCCAGGACTTCCGAAACAGAAATACCCCCTTTGAGGAAAAATGGGGAGTCTTAGGTTTGATTAAGGAAAAATACTGGTCAGTCATTCAGTAATCATGGTAACATTTATAACATCATCTCCAGCCAAGAATCTTAGACATTCAGGAATTTGTTTATTTAATCCCTGTCTGAAAGCATTCCAAAAGTCTGACCAATGCTGTCAGTTAAAGCACAGCTATCCATCAAATACAACTCTGAAGAAATGAAAAACCTTTGCATGTTTCTATAACAGTTCCTGAACATCTCTCAAGCAGTATGAAAATCTCTGCTCATGTAACTAGGGAGCAGAGACAGGGGCATCCCTGATAAGTATCTTCCGATTCCTCAAGTTGACCCAGGAAGACGGATAATGAATTGCGATGTGTGGATGTGATTGTATGACCCTGCTCCTTGTCAGCAAGAAAATACTTGCAGACGTAGCTGAATTGATTTAACCACAAAGGTGCTCTGCCAAGTTATAATGTGCTTATCTAAAACTATTATGGCACAAAGAGGGCAAAGATTTCAGTAATCTCAAGGCATATAGTGACATAAGGGAAAAGGAATGGCCTGGGAATTAGACTACCCAGTAGTCAAATATTAGGTATGAGTTTCATGCCCTCACCTATAGAAGAGATGATAATGCCCATGTCACAGAGTCATCTAAATTAAGAACTAGAACAAGTGAAACCACTAGCTGGTTTCTACCTCTGGAAGTGGCTCTGTGAGTGCCACATCCCTCTCTCCCAGCCCTTTCTGGTGAGGAGACCCAGCCCTGACTCTGTGATTGGCACCTGGTCATTGGACTACTTGCAGAGTGGTTCTCAAAGGCATTCACTTTTCTCTCACCTGGAAAATAATAATTAGGACATGTGAGAAGGTCATACCTATTCACATTTCCAGACAGAGGACGTCTCTGGTTGCTAAGACTGCCAATAGGCTCCTTCTATGTAAAGTGAGAAACAGAAATTATACCTATAACAAGATCCTCTTTCTCCCCGTTAAGTTTTCTTAGCACTCACCACCCCTAGCACTTTATTTTACATCCCAGACTCATTATCCAGTGCCAGATTTAAATAGTACTTAGCCATTTCCCCATGGTGTTCATATACAATGGCTATAACTAGACAGGCCAGGACTAATACATATTTAAATAAGGGAAATCCCTATACATTTTAATTTGAAGTAATGACCTTAATAAACAGAGGTACTGCTGGGAGAGGCTGCTAATGCAATTACTCTATATTTTCACCATCTTATACTTGAAGGTGAGAAGTGTACCTCTTGTATTTTTGGTGTCCCCACAGTTAGTAGTGTTTTATTGTACCAAGGTTAGAATATACATTCCATAATCAGGAAGAACTGAGATAAATTCCTGGTTAATCCACTACTAACTGTGAACAATGGAGTAATTATATAACCTCTCTGAAGCTCTGCTTTTAGGAAATGTGAGACATACCTAATGATTGAATAGGAATCTAGCCTATTTGCCATGTTAAAGAAATGCTGCTATTATACCTTCTTGTTTGTATGTGCCAACTATCCCAAAGAGAGTGGACCTTCTTTGCTACTTTGCACAACAGGTGCATACTCCTTGAGTGATGAGGGATCTGGATTCAAAGGTGGGGAGATGTGAGATGCTCCTTTTTCTAATCTGCAAAATGGGATGTGCCTTGACTGTTCATAGGGATATCAGTAAACAAAGAGAGTATCCACAAAAGGACTTTGAAATAGAAATCACTCTAACACAAGAGTGAATATGCTTACTCTTCCAAGAATACCCATACCTCTTTCCTGAAGTTTGCCATCTTTACTTACTCCAAATGCCTGTAACATTTATTAACCCACTGATGAAAGGATAGTTCAATATCTCTCTTTTTGTTATTTTGGCTTCTAAACACTCTTTCCCTAGTTTATGCTAAACACCCCCTTCCCTGAATTTGAAAAGAGTGTGGTGAGAAGTGATGGTGTTCTGACCATGAGGAGTGGGCGGGATTAAAATGCAGCAGTATTTCTAGTCAACTGAGAGAGTCTACTTAGGGTGTGGATTTGCGAAGGCTGAAGATTACTGTGTAGACGATGATCAGTGTCTTCCTTGGTCAGTGACCACAGAGTGGTAGTCTAAGCATGGACAATAGCAGGTGGAGTCTCCTCTCTAGGAGTGTTTCCCAACACATGCACAAGTAAAAAAAGAAAAACAAAAAAGAAATAGAAAAGAGAGGGATACAAATGCTTGTTTTTGGAATACAAATACTACTTCATCTCCCTATGGAGAAAACATATTTCTTTCCTCAAACCTTCCTATACAGAAATCCTGAAGCCAATTTGAGGGTAAATATTCACCAAGTAAGTGCAAAATAGAAGCAGATAGAAGCTTTGCACTTACCAAGTAAGTGCAAAATAGTGCAGATAGAAGCTTGAAATTAGGTAGGTCCACTCTTAGAAAGCAGAATGTTGGAGGCCCTGCTACCAGAACACTTGCTTCCCTTGTAAGGAAGGTAGGAAGAGGAAAAAGAGTCCACCAAGAAGGGTAGCTTGAGTTAGGAGGAGAAGCAAGACATAGTGAAGCCTTGAATTCTAAGTAGGTTGGTATTTACCCACCTGTCTTTGGGTTGATACTAAATTTCCCCTGTTCATTCCCAGATCGGATGAGATAAGTAATCTCAGCATTTGTGCCAATATCTTTGCTGGTGGCAAAAACAGCAAGGACTTGGGTGCCAGGAGAGGTGTCCTCAGGCACTGTCACGAGGTAGTCCCTCCTCTCAAACACAGGGGGGTTGTCATTAATGTCCAAGACAGTGATGGTAACGGTGGCAAGAGAGGACAGGGACCGTCCAGGACCCTGGTCGGTGGCCCTCACACTGATGTTGTAGGAAGACTGCTGCTCTCGGTCCAGCGGCTGCTCCAAGATGATGATGCCAGATGAACTGTCAATGGAAAAGAACCCATTGGCCGAGTCCGCCAGGGAGTACATGACCTTCCTGTTGATGCCTGTGGGAGACGACACAAGAATGTGAGCAGACGAGAATGTGGCCACATATTCTGCACTGAAATAGTATGGCTTCACTGACTTTTGCAGGATCATCCAAAGAAAAATAGTCATTACAGAAATAACTGTGGTCCTACAGAAATGTAAATTTCAGAAATTTAAATGAAAAACTACAGAAATGTAAATTAAAAGCTAAAGAAACTGTCAGTATCATACGGCAATGAATATCAGAACTCAATGGTATTCTATTATTTTTGTGTGTGTGTGGTGCTGGGAATTGAATCAGGGGCATTATATTTCTGAGCTACACCTCCAGCCATTTTTATTTTTTAATTTTGAAATAGGGTCTCACTAAGTTGCTGAGGGCCTTGCTAAATTGCTGAGGCTGGTATCAAACCTGCGATCTTCCTGTCTCAGCCTCCCAAGTACTGGGATTACAGGCGTCTACCACCACACCTAGTTCGGTTCTCGTTGGCATTCTTTTTTTTTTTTTTTTGCGGTACCGGGGATTGAACCCAGGGGCGTTCTACCTCCGCGCTACACCCCCGGCCCTATTTTTTATACTTTATTTTGAAACCAGGTCTCACTAAGTTGTGGAATCCTCACTAAGTAGAGAGAGAGAGACAGGAAGAGAGAGAGAAAGGGAGAGAGAGAGAGAGAGAGAGTGAGAGAGCTGAGGCTGGCCGCGAACCCAGATCCTCCGGTCTCCGCCTCCCAAAGTACTGGGATTACAAGCGTGCGCCACCACGCCCGGCTGGCATTCTTAATATATAACATCCCCCCAGTCTTTAAGAGACACTCTCAGATACTAATAGAAAGAGAAAACAGAAATTAATTAATAAATTTATTATTTTAACAAATATTTATTTAGAATCTACCAGGTACAATTCTAGGTAGTAAAGATTCTAGCAAAAGATGAGGGTCCAGCATTTCATGAGGAATTTTTTACACTTTGGTGGGGTTGTGTGGCGGGGCAGAAGCCATTGGAGGGCTTTGAGAGGAGGGCCATGGGATGTGGCTTAGCTATTAACAGGATCCTTCAACTGTTGGTTGTGAACAGGCTGAAAGTCAGCCAGAGAGGAGGTAGGGAGACCAGTCAGCAGCTTCCTGCAGAAATATGATGAGCATGTGTAATGGCGGCTTGAACAAAGGCGGTACTGGGGCTCGTGAGAGGGATTGTGCTCCAGAGCTCTTCTGAGCACACAGGTGCTGAAAAGTGAGGGGGTCCAGGATGGATTCTGAAATAGAGGTGGTAAGAAAGGAATGCTTATGATTGTGGAGTTGGCAGGATATGGGATGCTAGAGGAAGAGAGGCTTCCAGGGTGACTCTTAGCTTTTGGCTTGAACACCTGGAAAGATGAGGTTATCACCAACTGAATGGAGAGGGCTGCAGGAGGACTAGGTTTTGGAGGAAAGGACAGAAGCCCCACTGAGATTAAGTTTGAGATAGGCATTTGATATCCAATAGAGATGTCAAGTGGGAAGTTATGTAGAGGGAGTTGGAGTAAGATGGAGAGGCATAACTTGGAGCTATACATTTGAGGGTCACCGGTGTACAGAAAACAAGTAAAGCCATGAGAATAGATGAGGTCATGAGGGAGTATATAAGAAAAAAAAAATCCAAGGGCCAGTGAGGCTGGATCACTCCATCAAGGAGGGGAGCAGATGTAGGCTGAAGGAGCTCTCTAGTTCAATGATTTTAAGACATATACATAGTTATCAAAATACCATTTTATCTTAATTGTTGATTATGTTTTATGCATTAAAGCTAGAACGTATCAACTATGAAATGTGCATTAATGACCAACAAATTACTAAATGATGATTGACGATTGAGTTACCTGTTTTCATTAGAGGATCTCAGAACTTCAAAATCTTATAAACCTTAAATTTGCCTTAGTCATTATGAATTATGAGAAGGAAATGTAACAACTTTTTGGGGGGAGTGGAAGCACCATACTGATACTGAATGCTCTTAATGAAGACAGTCATCAGTCAGGGGTCTTTAGCAATGATAACATCTGAAAGTGGCTTTTATGAATCATGGGACCCTAGAATGTAAGCTCTTAGAGGGGAGGACCTCGCTGTGTTTTATTTTATTTTTTCCTATGACAATACCTTACCAAAAAGGCCAGCATTTGGCAGTAATAAAGGTTAAACATTTTACTTCCCCAATGTACAATTTCCCTTAAGCCTAAATTCCCAGCAAACTAATAAAATCACATATCTGAAAGGGATGACATAAATCACATTATGTGGCTTTAACCAAAAGGTCGACAGAGAGCTTTTTCTTGGTTCCATTCCAGAGAGTCCATTTTTCCCCCAAAGTTTCATCATTTACTTTGATTTCTCTTTCCAAACAACCACGCTGTGATATATAAACATCAGCCTCTGATTTTATTTGTGCTGGGATTGAAAACAAGAGGGCTTTCCTCTTCTTTTGCAATCCCTTGAAACAAGGCTCCATAAGAGAGGTCTTAGGGATACTTTTTGGTTTGTTTTCTCCAGTGGCTGCAAGATTAAATTCTTCAACATAAATTCCTGGGATGAATACACAGAGGGTTGCAGAGGTGATCAAACTTGCACCTGGCAAACAATAGCCCTGCGTAGGTATCAGAATAGGTTATGGGCCCAGGAGGCTGTCCCTACTGATTTGATGGTCTCCGGACACCTCTCCGAGTCATGGAGGTGCGTTTATCGAAACAGAGCAGCGATTGACATAAATACATCACACAGGTTTTCAAATCACAGATGTTCCCTATGGATTTGAATTCCACTCCCAGCATATGGTACATTGCTCCTACCAAGAAGAGTTAGCAGGAAATGCCTGCAGGGTTTTCATCTGAGCATGTGCTGGCAACTACAGAACCCATTTCACTGATGCATAAACCAGGAGATGGACCTGCCAGGTGCCACCAGCCTTTTTAGGTAAACATGAGGGACAATAAGAGGAGTTCCATTTTCCCTAGATTCCTTGCTCAGTCTCCTTAGGGATTTCAGGAGATCTACCCTTGGATATTTTTACTTCTTCAGGCCCACAGATCAGTTAGGGAGGAAGGTCATTTCTGACTCACTGTTTTGAAACAGTGTTGAGTTAGAAGTAGGGGATTGGATTTGCACCCCGCCATTCTCTGCAGTAGTAAAGCTTGGAAGGAAGGTGTATTTAATAGCTGCCTGTGTTTTCTTCATTGGGACAGATAGCTCAAATCTAATTAAAATATCACCTGTTCCCAGTCTGCAGCTTGACCTTCCAGCCCTATTCAGAGGCACTTGCCTGGGCTTCGATCCTCTAAGCAGGGGATGCCCTGTCCTCCAAACTCCCTGCTCAGCTGGGAAGCCCTGTTGTTGAGTACTGCATTTACAAGGCTGACATTAATCAGCCACACAAAGATCACAGCCCCCCTCCAGGCAGATTCTGTTAATTTAAACTCAGTGACAGGGATTTTCTGCTTTGCCCTAGCAGAAAACCATCCCTTCCCCCCTCCCCCAAGTTGCTGACCCACACTGCCTCCACCTCTCCATACATTTTGCTTCTGACAGTATCTTGGACATTCACACCAGGAAGAACTGAGAGATTTATTATTGCTCCTCCTTTCCGTTACCAATCAGACTGATATGGAAGCAAGACCAGAATAGCAAGGGGTGGGGGAAGCAAATCAAAAACCCTGCTAAATGAGATCACTTACAATTTGCTAGTTCTCAAGAAAAAGGCAGGATATATTTTTGGAACATATTGGAACTCCAAGTTAGACAAAATTGCAATGAATTTCAATAATTCTTAGAAATAAAGTCAGATGCATAAGTGCCAATTCAGTGGTGGCACTTCTGATGAGTCTTTGTCATGTTATCAGGCGATGGGTTGCTGTCTTTGTTGAAGAGATGCAGGTCATATCACTAAAGTGGAACTTTTCATCCAAAGGGGTTTGATAAATGCCATTCTTCAAATTGCCATCCTTTTGCTATATACCCAGTGGAAAAGATGAACCCAAGCAGAGGACTTGCGTGCTAATTGGTCTAATGCTCCTACTACATGTCACAATGTGTTATATTAAGGTATAACATTAATCCATCATTTTGCATCTGTGTTCTTTAAGTATGTAATTCTCTTCTTCAATTTGAGCCTAATTTAATGAGGATGGAGCTGCTTAGATTTTTAAAATGCTGAAATGTCTGGCTACCAAGAGAAGTTTGACTTTCATTGCAAGTGAAGTTTTTGCACATTAACCATGGCAAATGAGGCACGCAACTCTTTGGAGGATTAAAATCAAGCAAAAAGAGAATGATTAAAACCCCTGTTTGCTCAAAGGAAGTAACACATAGTGGCACTTGTGGAGTGGTGCTGGAGGTAAGAAATACCACATAGAAATTCCCAGTATGGAAGGCTGTGAAATCTTGGAATGGGTGGCCAAAACTTCAATACTTTCTCCCTTGGAAGGTTTCTAAATGGAGTCTATGTTCCTCTCAATTTAGCTAAAAGGAAAGACAGACCTTTGGACATGAGACTAACTGTACATAAAAGTCAAGGTTTTAAATGTTTTAAAAGAAGGCCACATAGTGCAGTCCTGAAAGACAGGAGACCTTGTCCCTAGGTCATGATCTGACCAAACCACACACATATACTTGAGCGAGTCACTTAACTTCACTGAGTCTCCTTGTCAGAATGGCAGATCCCAGGTGCACTGACATTGAGCTTATCTTCTAGCATTATGATTCATTTTCAAGTTCAACAAATAGAGCTAGTTTTATTTGTTTCCACTGGACTCCTCCCCCCCCAATGTTCATTAAGGGGGGACCTTAATGAACTGGACCTGGGCCTAAGTGGAACAATTTCAACAAAGGAGAAATATACATTAAGCTGGACCATAGTAAGATACTGGAATCTTTTGGATGGGAAGAAAACTCAATACACATATTCATGTTATTCCATTAATTGTTCAGAATCCACTCACGTAGCTTAAAGTATTACAAAGTTTTATGCTTCATTGAGAAGTAACCTCCAGTGCTAGGATCATTTCCAAGGGTCTAACCCACTGTCAGAATAACTCAGCTTTATATCTGAGATTGTTATAGATGTTAGAATCCGCAACAAAACCAAATGGCAAGAGTCACCAACATAATAAGTACATCAAGATTATTTTGACCTGTACATGAAAAAGTATTTTCTCTCTTCCTCCTAAGATCAGGATCCTTAAGCATAAAGAGCCAGAAAGAGCTATGTTATGCTTGCTTTGGTGTCTTGCATCTCCACTGCTTTGACTCCCTCTTCACAGGGTCTTGTCCACGACATTCCCATTTGTGTCCTCTGTCACCTGCAGAGGATCTGGCAAGGTCTCACATAATGTGGGCAGTACGAAGTTGCTGTAAACTGGCCTTTATAAAGGGATTTGAATTTATATAGAGTAGGTAACTGGGAAAGAAACAATTTGAAACAATTTCAATGATTTTCATTCATTTCTTATATCAATTTCATTGAGGTATCATAATTTACATATAATAACATGAACATATTTTAAGGGTCCAGCTCATAATTTCTGGTGAATGTTTACCCTATGCAACCTCTGGCTCCATCGAGATACAGAACATTTCAATCTCCCACTAAATTCCTTCATGTCCCATTGCAGTTGGTTGCCTGACTCAATATGCCAAGCCATCTAATAACTTGTCTTTGAAGCAATACTTTCTCCTGCTTCTATTAATGCATATTTATTAGTGCTTGAAATCCCACAAGTATAGTTAGATTTCACAGTCTTTTTGATCCGGGGTTGGTGGCTTGGTGATTAAGTCATGCTATTATTTAAGCTATAAGGATTATCCTTCAAAGAATAATTATAAACAAAGCCTTGGTTCTTTTTTCTTTTCTTTGTTTTGGGGGGGTGGAGGAAGGGATACTGGGGATTGAACATAGAGGTGTTCTACCTCTGAGCTACACCTCCAGCCCTATTTTTAATTTTTTTTGGTACTGGGGATTGAAACCAGGGATGTTCTACCTTTGAGCTACACTCTCAGCTTTTTACTTTTTTTAAATTTTGAAACAGGGTCTCGCTAGGTTGCTGAGGTTGGTCTCGAATCTGTGATCCTCCTGTCTCAGCCTCCCAAGTACTGAGATTACAGGCATGTGTCACCACACCAGGCTAAGCTTTGGTTCTTGAATGTTATTGTGTTCCTTTGCTATGACCTTATCCTTAAAAGACAATGCTGTTTCTTTTGAGAAAAAGGGGGTTTCTGTCTTTCTTGCAGGAAGACTTGGCCATTTCCCTTTCTTTCTTTGAGGGAAGAGGGTACTAGGAATTGATCCCAGGGGTGTTGAACCTCTAATAACTTGTCTTTGAAGCAATACTTTCTCCTGCCTTTATTAATGCATATTTATTAGTACTTGAACCTCTGAGCTATATCCCCAGCCTTATTTTAATTTTTATTTTGAAATAGGGTCTAACTACATTGCTGAGGGCCTTACTAAGTTACTGAGGCTGGCCTCAAACCTTTGACCCTCCTGTCTCAGCCTCCCAAGTACAGGGATTACAGGCATGTACCACCACGCTAGCTTTACCCTTCCATTAAATAATAATTTGCCGAGTGCTACCTGCTTGTGTGACTACTCTTGGTACTCAAGAGTTAGAGGAAGTGGAGTCCAGAGATATAATTTCTAATTCTGGAAGCTCAGTATCTTGATGAGGAGTTACTTAAACTACATAGTGCAGAGTTTCCAGTTTACACTTAAACTATATAGTGTAGAGTTTCCAGGGTATCCTCCTCCAACTTCCCTCTGTCATGAATTAGAATAGCAGGTTTTTATTTTTATTCTGCCTCTGAGGTATTTCTTAAATTTTTTTGTGTAGTCAGGTGAAGCTCCCATCCCTTCTTACCTGGACTGTTGCAAGAGAGTCCTAACTGCAAACAGCCACAAGTACATCCTTTCTTGGTCAATCTCATCACAGTGAAGTTCCTAAAACTCTGTATGGAGGCCTTCCCCAGCTGTTCAAAATAGTCGCTGCTGTGGTTTGACTCTTTCCACCAAAATTCATGTTGAAATTTAATTTCCATTGTGAGGCACTGAGAGGTAGGAGCAGGTGAGGCTTTTAAGAGGTCCTGAGGACTCTGTCCTCATGCATGGATTAGCCCATTCATGGTTTAATGGATCAATGAATTAATGTTAGTGGGTTATCTCAAGAGTCTCAAAGTCTGAGCTGGGTATGGTGGTGCATGCTTGTAATCCCAGTACTTGGGAGGCCGAGACAGGAAGATCGCAAATTTGGGACCAGACTCAGCAATTGAGCAAGGCCCTCAGCAACTTAATGAGACTCTGTTTCAAAATAAAAGATAAAATAGGGCTGGGGGTGTAGCTCGGAGGTAAAATGCCCCCCTCCCCACACACAGTGGATCTATTACAAAATCTAGTTTGGCTCTGTCTCTTGTATGTGCATCTCTTACCATGTGATGACCTGCCCAGCCTTGGAACTCTGCAGAGTCCCCATCAGCAAGAAGGCCATAACCAAATGTGGTTTCTTGACCTTTCAGCCCTCAGAACCATGAACCAAATAAACATCTATTCTTTACAAATTAACCAACCTGTGGTATTCAGTTATGGTGACAGAAAATAGACTAAGACAGTCGTTGAATTCTCACTTCTTGTAGACAGAAACAAAAGCTTTTCAGAGTGTTATCCTAGTCCTTTCCAATCCAGTCACAACCCATCCTTTCAGTACCATCTCCTGCTCCACATCCATTGTGTTCTGCAAACTCCAGTTATGCCTGAAGATGTCCCCACTTACTTCTCTAGGCCAGTGCTTGTACTTAGCCTACTTGATGTTATCTTCCCTCCTCCTCTTGTCAAAATCCTGCATACTCTCTGTGGGTTCTCCTCTGGAACAGCTTCCTTAATTTCCTCTGTTGCTTCCTCCTCTGTGCGTCCTTAATATTATTTTTGGCTCTATCTTTCTTTGCATTATCACATATATATATGCATATATATTTCTCAAACTAGATTAATATATATATTAATATATATATATTTCTCAAACTAGATTAATGAACCTTTTAGATAGAGGGTCTATGTTTTATTCATCTTTGTGTCCCAGTATTGAGCACAGAGCCTTGTACACAAAGAGCCATAAATGTTGACTTGCAGAAAAAAACAACCAAGGGATCAAAGCAAGTAAACAATTGTGCTAATGCAACATGTGCAGGTGATGCACATATTGTATACATATGCTCACTGTGAATGTATTTGTTAAAAGAATTTTAAAACTATCAAAAATGCAATGTAGAGAAATTAGGAGTATTTAATATTTAAAAATCTATATGAAGTATTTGTGGATATATAAAATACTTGTTAAATAGAAATGTGCATCGTGGAAAAATGACAATTACCTGATTTTCTACAGTGAAGCTGAATTGAATAAATTATGGCCCATGCATGTCCTGTGTATAGAATACTGTATACAGTGTCAAATAATGTAAAAGAATATATAATAGCATGGAAATATGCTTGAGAATTAGTGAAGGGAGCAGATTACCAAATAATATCTAGTTTATGAGCCAAATTTTGTAAAAACAAAGGGCAGAAGGGATTTTAATCAAAATGATAACCATGGGAAAAAGTTGTTTCCTTTTTGCTTAGCCTTTAGGGTTTATACATTGGCACAGAATATGTTTGCAATAAGTAAAGGAACTATTACAAAAGTTATGTACATGGAAATAATTCTTTATATCAATTTTGGAGAGTTTTCAAGTTTGGAGAGTTTCAAGTCAAGTTTTCAAGTTATTTTCCAAGTCAATTCAATTCTCAACACACATACAATTTGACATAATTACAGAAAAAGATACATATTATATAGGCGTTTTTCTGGGTATTCCATTCTTTATTTTAGTTCATCCTCAGAAAGATAATGACATTACTTAGAAAATCACTTTTGTCAAGAGTTTCATTATAAAATTATTTCAAGGAATATAATTTTTACACTTAAATTAAGCATTTAAAGAAAATGAGTAGTCTAAAATTCTTCTCTCATCTTTTGTGTGGAAGGCAAATATAATCCCTTTATAGTCAAACATCTGAAACTGATGGCTCTTTTTTTTTCTGGTATGAACTAAAACAGAACATTGCTATGAGGAGCTCCATGGAATTAGCAATACTTTTTAAGTTAACAATTACTGTACTTTTAAATAGACTCTAATTACTTCTGTTTAAAGTGCCATTTAAAAGTTTTTCATTGGGTGATGATTAAAGCTGGCATATTCCCCCAGAGAAGAATACCAGCTCCTAGGGTTGGTAGCTCCTTGGCCTTTTGAGAAGTCCAAAAAACAAAACAAAACAAAATAAAAAGACAGCAGTTGCAGAGTCAGGGAGATTCTAATCACTGCACCAAAAATTTGCTGAGGACTTGCCAATTGCATTGGAAATAGCTCTCCTGCTAGGACTGATGACATGATGGTGGGCTCCCATGCAAAATTAAAATGTAAACCTCTTATTTAAAAGAAAAAAAATATATATGAGCATAGCCACAAGCAGAGCATTAAACCAAGAACAGGCCCATCTAAGCAAGAGGCTCTGTTCCACTGCACAGGCTGCACATTCATGAAGCCGGCCCCTTTGCTGGGTGAGTCTGCCTTCTGTGACACATAAAAAGTTATAGTACTTCTGGATATAAACTCTTCCAACTATTTATGGCTTGGTTCCATGCCGGGCCTGGAATATTTCAGTGTAAGTAAATTCATCTTCATCCACTAAGTACTCAGAACTGCATTTTCATTAGTGCCTACAATTTCTGTGCTGGACAGCTACCCAGTGATCATACTGAAAAGATTTTCTGTGTGGGCCACTAAGTGTAGCCATTGGATCAACTCATCCATCCACCCAGTAAATACTTAAGGGCTCCTGCTGCATGCCATGTAAAGAAGGGTATCTCCCAGCGTCTCTACCCTCCAGTGGCTCCCCTTTCTCAGGAGACAACTTATAAAGGGTGATTTTTGAGCTGGGTGTGGTGGCACATGCCTGTAACCCCAATACTTGGGAGGCTGATACAGGAGGATCACAGGTCCAAAGCCAGCCTCAGTAATTCAGTGAGACCCTCAACAACTTAGCGAGAGACCCTATTTCAAAATAAAAAATAAAAGAGTTCTGGGAATGTAGCTCAGAGGTACAATGCCCCTGGGTTCAATCCCCAGTAACACACACACACACACACACACACACACACACACACACACACGAATGACTATTGGAGAGGAGTGATCAAGGAAAGTTTTCCAGAGAAGAAAACAAGTGAATTAAGTCCTGAAGGAAAGGTAGAAGTCATCAGGAACACCAACGTGGAAAAGTGACAGGAACAAAGGGCATTTGGGGCAATGGGGACACATGTGAAGGGAGGAAACTGCAAAGTGTACTCACAGGAGGATACAGGGTTCAGCACTGCTGAGTCTTAAATTTAGAATGTTAGGAGCTGAACTGTCTATTTTCAGAGCAAACTGCAAGTTACCAGAGCAATTATAATCAATTATAGCTAGAGTAAACTAGAAACTGGGACTAAGTTAATGGATAAATTTGCAGAGAGAGAAGAAAGTAGCTTGAAGGGGCAAGTTGGAAAGGGAGTGTGTGTGAGTGGGAAATGTTTTGTAATATGTGAGAAGTTATTAAAAGAGCTCGCCAGCAGATGATGGACAACATAATCGTGCCTGTCAGGGAGGCCTCACAAGGTGAAGTGACAGTCTATATCCTGTGGCAGAGCTGATAAGAACACTCCACTGAGCCTCAGCATGCCCTGGAGAGGCAGGAAGGCAAAGCTGGAGATTCTCAGAGATCCTACCCAAAATTCCAAGGGGTGGGCAGGAATCCCCCCAGCCACACTGCCCATCTCTTAAACCCAACCCTGTGCTGCTGTGTGTTGCATCGGGATCAATCCAATTAAGCAGCTCAGAGGCCTGTTACTAACCTTCGGCATCTACAAATAAGGGTGGCATGAGAATGAGGGAGCTCACGGGAAAAAACCACTAGGATGAAGTGTTAGAATAGCAGCACAATTCACAATTGCCAAACTTTGGAACCAGCCAAGGTGTCCATCAACAGATGAATGGATCACAAAACTATGGGATATGTACACAATGGAATTTTACGCAGCCACAAAGAAGAACAAAATCACATCATTTGCAGGGAAATGGAGAGAACTAGAGAACATCATGCTAAGTGATATTAGTAAGTCACTAAGAG
>PVJS01037775.1:0-19733 GCA_004027185.1 Glis glis
CGGTCTCCGCCTCCCAAAGTACTGGGATTACAAGCGTGCGCCACCACGCCCGGCCTTTAACATCTTCTTGCTGAGCCATTTCACCCGATTGAGAAGATTTACTGGGAGACACCTAAGTCCACCCAGAGCTTTTACTGATGGATTTGACATCATTAATGAGTTTCCTTCATTGGATCCTTGCCTGAAGCCCTAGTGTTTTTGTTTAAGACCCTTCTGATTTTTGTCATTTGAGTTTGAGAGGCATTTGAGACTCCCAATGTGGCAATTTCTGATTTTCTACATTCTCTATTCCCTTCCTGTCTGCTTACAAATTAACCCATTATTTTTTGAGTTCTTCTCTTTCTTGAAATATATTTCCCTACACAGCCTACATTAACCAACATATGCTATTGATATTTTGTTTTCTAGCCTCTTCTCCTGGGGCTACAAAATTACTAGGTTTATTATCTATCTCCCAGGTTATTGTAGGTGATGGTTTTGTCAAATGTACCAATGTAAAACTAGTTCCAAAATCAGCTCCCTATGCCTGTTGCTTGATTCCCAGCCAACGCCACAAAAGTCAGCTTTTTGTTAAGATCAGCTCCGTCTCTGAGCATCAGTTTCTTTGTCAATAAAGATATGCTGGGAAAGGCAGGTGCAGTGCTATGTGCCTATGTAATCCCAGCTACTCAGGAGGCTGAGGAAGGAGGATTCCAAGTTCAAGGTTAACCTGGGCAACTTAGTGAGACCCTGTCTCAAAGAAAAAAAGGTATGATAAGTTATATCAAAATCTTAATCTTAATGACATTGAATAACAAAGATTTTCTTCTTACTCATGCTCTATGTCTATGACATGTTCCTGGGGTCTCTTTTCTCTATATCTTCTCACTGTAGAATCCAGGCTGATGGAGAGTCATGATCTTGAGCATCGCACACACAGATGCAAAGCGAGGCTTCCAGAGGGTGACAAAGTGGCAATTCAACACGCAGGTTCTGGCGTGACATCTACTCACAGCTGATTGGCTAGAAGTAATCATGTGGTCCCACCCAAACACAGAAGGGCCCAGAAGTGCAACCGCCTATGTATCCCAGAGATGGAGAGCAAGAAATACTTGGTCAACAGCATAATCCAACTGCATATGAACCATAAAACCAAATGTCCTCTAGGTCTGGTGACCAGAGGCCCAAATTCACTAGAGGTTCAGTTCCTCACCTATTCCTAGTATTAAGAGGCGCCTAACAAACTTTAATAGCACAAATACAGTGTTCTCCTCTCCCAGTCTTCTACAAAGGACCCTGTAGTGATTTGCCAGGTAACTGTGCCAAGTAAAGAATAACCCCCATCCAATTCTCATTTGCAATCAACTATGCCTTTAATTCCTTCTTATTAAGGAATTAAACCAATTCCTTGGTACCTATACCATGAGGTTGGTCTACCAATCAGGCTGTAATAGTAAGCTTTGCATTACTACAACAAAATACCTGAGGCAGCTAACTTTATAAAGAGAAAAGGTATGGTCCCTGCATCCACTCGGCTTTAGCCAAGGCCCTGCTGGCTGCAGCCTCATCATGGTGAAGGTGCATGTGTGTGGAAGAGCTTACATCACCAAACAGAAAGGAGAGAGAGAGAAAGTAGAGAGAAGAGAGAGATTGGGGTCCCATAATCTGTAGGGAGGGCATGGGTTCAATTACCTAAGGCCCCCCCACCAGGCTCCACTTCCCAAAGATCCTACCATCTCCCAACATCATCACCCAGTGGGCCAAGCCTTCAATCACAATGAACTCTTGGGGAAGAAAGACATGATTAAGTTTTACCCAAACCACAACTCAAGCTCAACAGTACAGGGTAATAACTGAAGCTTTAAGTGGAATCAACAACAGGCCCCATGGGGCAGCACTCATGCGGGGTCATTTCCCTTGTTTATGAATGAATAGATGGAGCACATGGCCTTACTGCCATGGACTTGCCCCCTGACATAAAGAATGTCTATCTGAGCCAGGCGTGGTGGCGCACGCCTGTAATCCCAGTACTTGGGAGGCTGAGACGGGAGAATCCCAGGTTCAAAGTCAGTCTCAGCAATTCAGTGAGACTTGTATCAAATTAGCGAGACCCTATTTCAAAATAAAAAATAAAATAGGCTGGGGGTAAAGCTCAGAGGTAGAATGACCCTGGGTTCAATCCCCAGCACCACAAAAAGAAGGTGGGAGAGGAATAAGTCTATCTACCAGGCGTGGTAGTGCATGCCGGTCATGTCAGTATTTGGGAGGCTGAGACAGAAGGATCACAGTCAGCCTCAGCAACTTAGCAAGACCCTCAGCAACTTAGTGAGAGCCTGTTTCACAATAAAAAATAAAAAGGGCTGGAGGTGTAGCTCAAAGGTAGAACATCCCTGGGTTTTATCCCCAGTACAATAAATAAATAAATAGTCTATCATAGTAAGACAATCCGATCAGAAGCCACTGGAATGGCCTTCCTGGCCAATGAGGGGGGGGGGGAAGAAAGTTAACTTCTTGACAATGAAGGTTTGAGGTGGAATTTCCATACTAGCAATTGCTCCCATGTTGTGAGAAGCCTGTGGGGCTAGGGGATGTTTGGTGGTGAGAAGGCAGCAGAGACTCAGATGAAAAAGGACAGCACTGCTGATGCCCAGTAACCACAGACCAAATTCAGTGTATATTCAGAGAGTTCTATGAGTGGAACAGGTGGGAGGACCCATCAAGGGCAGTGGAAGGAAGAGTGACTTCACAAAGTCAAAGATAAAATATAGAAGGAACTGGGCCTGGTGGCACACACTTGTAATCCCAGTACTTAGGAGGCTGAGACAGGAGGATCGCTGGTTCAAAGCCAGCCTCGGCAACTTAGCCAGATTCTCAGCAACCTAGTGAGATCCTGTTTCCAAATAAGAAATAAAATTGGTCTGGTGGTGTAGCTTGGAGGTAGAATGCCTCTGGGTTCAATCCCCACTACCAAAAATAAAAAATAAAATATAGAAGGAAGCTGGGCGTGGTGGTGCATGCCTATAATCCCAGTACTTGGGAGGCTGAGACAGGAGGCTCACAGGTTTGAAGCCAGCCTCAGCAACTTCGTGAGGCTGTCAGCAACTTAGCAAGACCCTGTTTCCAAATAAAAAGGTAAATAAAATAGGGGTGGGGGTGTAGCTCAGAGGTAGAATGCCCCTGGGTTCCATCCCCAGCAACACACACACACACACACACACACACACACACACACACACACACACACGTGTATATATATAGAAGGACAAGGGGAGGCAGGATCCTCTCAGGGAAGGTGCCTGTTCTGTAAATGGAAGAGCACCTATGCAACCCAGTGCAACACACATCCTTATTCAGATGTCTGAAATTTTCCAACTTTTGTTCATTGTGAATATATAAAACTTCTGAGATGTACAAGAAATAGTTATGTCTATGAATACCTAATTTATTAATTTATGTACTCACATTGCAAATCACACATTATGTAAAATACTATTTCCATTTATACATGCTGTTTTTCCTTCCAGTCTACATTTTCTGAAACAATTTTCTTTCTTCTTTCTTTCTTTCTTTCTTTCTTTCTTTCTTTCTTTCTTTCTTTCTTTCCCTCCCTCCCTCCCTCCCTCCCTCCTTCCCTTCCTTCCTCCTTCCTTCCTTCCTTCCTTCCTTCCTTCCTTCCTTCCTTCCTTCCTTCTTTCTTTCATACTAGGGATTGAACCCAGAGGTTTTACTCACAGCCCTTTTTTTTTTTGTTTGGAAACAAGGTCTCAATAAGTTGCTGAAAGTCTTGCTAAATAGCTGAGGTTGGTTTTGAACCTGCGATCCTTCTGTCTCAGCTTTCCAAATTATAGGATTACAGGTGTGCGCCACCATGCCCAGCTATAACAATTTCATTTCTCAAACTTCTGCATGGATCATGGACCCCTGTGTAAATGTATACATTGATTTGTATAGGTGCCTTTCCATTTATCATCCCTGAAGCCTCCTGCTGAGTCATCCAACATGTTTTTCTCTTTGTTCTTTTTTTTTTTTTCCGTACTGGGGATTGAACTCTGGGGTGCTTTACCACTGAATTATATCCCTAGGCCTTTTATTTTTTATTTTGAAACAGGGTCTTACTAAGTTGCCTAGGCTGGTCTTGAACTCTTGATCCTCCTGCCCCAGCCTCCCAAGTAGCTGTGATTACAGGCATGCACCATCACACCCAACCAACGTGTTTCTTAAAAGTCTCGTTTCTTGAGGCTGGGGGTGTAGCTCAGTGGAAAAGCATTTGCCTAGCAAAAGCGAAGCCCAGGGTTCAATCCCCAGCATGGCACCTCAAAAACAGACAGAAAGCCTCATGTCTCAACAACCACAAGACCAAAAAGCTTGAGAAATCCAATTCCCTATGTACCATTGTAAAGGTCTTAAGAAAAAAGGTTTTCGGGTGGTTCGTTTATTGTAGGTGGAAATGGGGACCGGCTTGACCGCTCGGAGGAAGTGTGAGGCTGGTGTGGCACTGAGGGAGCACCCAATGCACTGTTCACTAGAGGTGGGAAAAGCAAAGGACCCTGGCGTTTGCAACATGGTCATAACAGATTAGGTCACGGACAAAGGATCTGAAAGGATTGCTTGCCTTAAAAAAAAAAAGAGGGAACTCTGATTAAAAGAAACTTAAGAGTCGTATGAACAGTGAAATGTGACTCAAACCAACATCTGTGAACAATCAGGGACATTTGATTGCTAACTCCGTATTAGATATATTAAGGAGCCATTGTTTATTTTTTAAATGAGATAATGGAGCCGGGCGTGGTGGTGCACACTTGTAATCCCAGTACTTGGGAGGCTGAGACTGGAGGATCTTGGTTCGTGGCCAGTCTCAGCTACTTAGTGAGGCCCTCCGCAACTTAGTCAGACCCTGTTTCAAAATAAAGAACAAAAAATAGGGCTGGGGGTGTAGCTCAGAGGTAGAATGCCCCTGGGTTCAGTCCTCAGTACTGAAAAAAAAAAAAAGAGAGAGATAATGGTATGGTGGTTATGACAAAAGAGTTCTTTTCGCTGGGCATGGTAGTGCATGCCTGTAGTCCCAGTACTTGAGAGGCTAAGACAGGAAGATCACAGGTTTGAGGACAGCCTCAGCAAGTAGTGAGACTCTTATCAACCTAGCAAGACCCTGTATCAAAATAAAAATAAAGCCGGGCAGTGGTGGCGCACGCTTGTAATCCCAGTACTTGGGAGGCTGAGACCAGAGGATCTGGGTTCACAGCCAGCCTCGGCTACTTAGTGAGGTCCTCTGCAACTTAGTGAGACCCTGTTTCAAAATAAAGAATAAAAAACAGGACTGGGGGTGGAGCTTGGAGGTAGAATGTTCCTGGGTTCAATCCCCAGTACCACAAAAAAAAAAACAACAAAAAAAAACAAAATAAAAATAAAATAGGGTCAGGGGTGTAGCTCGGAGGTAGAATGCCCCTGGATTCAATCCCCAGTACCACAATAAATAAATAAATAAACAAATAAATAAAATTTTAAAAAGAGTTCTTCTCTAACAGATGCATAATATCTAGAATTTTCTATAGAGGCATTCAGTGCAATTTTTGGGAAGGAGACAGGGAGGTGCTGTGTGTGTGTATGTCAAGGGAGCAAGTAAAGAGGAAACAAGGTTGGTCATAGTTGATAATGAGCTGGGTGGCAAGGACGTGGAGAGTGACCATCCCATTCTCTCTAATTATAAGCATGACACCCTCCGTAATAAAAAATAAAACACATACAATAAAACAATTGCCAAAGTTACAGAACAACATCTAAAGAGACATTGTAAGGACTAGATTATGATTCCCTCTTCACTAACAGACTTTTCAAAAGTAATAACTCTCAATATTTACGTCTGTGTCCATAATTTGGCTAAAGTCACATAGCTACTAACCAGCAGAGTTGGGATGTTGTCTTCGGCAGCTTCACTGCTGAGCTCTCTCTCGACAACGATGCTACACTGAGCCACAGCCGACCACTTCAAACTACTTGAGAGCTTGTTAGAACCCCTGCGGGACAACTGACTCTCATGGCTACTTCACAGTGCCATCCATTTTTCTCTCTTGTGTACAGTTAGCACATTACTATTGAGTCTATTTTTTAAAAAAAATATTTCCCAAGTAAATGCAATTAGTATTAAAATGACATGGCATGGATTTTATTTCAAAATTCAAATCAAATTGCTAAACTTCTTTCAATAAAATCATTGCAAAGTTTCATTCCTCAGAAGTGTTTGAGTCCCTATTCATTGAGGTATTATTATTTACAAACATTTTGTCAATTTAATAGAAGAGAATAGCCCTCAGTTTGTTGTATTAATTTTAAGTTCTTTATGGTTTAGTAAGATTGATCTTTTTTCCTATACTTTTTGTGCATATGTATTTTTTGTCCTTTGCCCATTTTCTTATTGAGTTTTCATGACTTATAAGAACCATTTCTGCTAAAAATATCAATAAACTGTCATATGCTATAAAAAAAGAACCCCTGCTAGAACCTCAAACTACTTGAGAGCTTGTTTGGAGGTTCTCGTATCACCTTGACCAAAGGCCAGTCCTCCTCTATTTGGGGAAGGTCATCCTCTTCAACCAAGCACGCAGCTTTGGGAGGGTCACACATGGAGAAGTGAGGGAGGAAGGGGGCACACGCCTAGCCAGCCAGGTCAGCCGAATCATCCCTGGCAATCAATGGGGTGACAGATGTCGCAGCCAGATTGCCTTCACATCCCAGAACCTCAAACTACTTTACACCACGGCCTTATTTTGTTGAGCTCGATCAGGACTTGTAGTTGGTCAGTTAATCAGGTAGTCATGAGTGAGCACTGATACTGGAGAGTGGCCAAACATTCAGTGCGCCACAGATGTTGTCAATATGTTATAAGGAAAGAAAGGAGAACATGTGCCAATCTGGAGAATCAAGTCAGTGGAGCTGCTATCACACTTTGGAGGAAACAATGTATTAGTTGGTTTTGCTGCAGGAACAAATAGTACCCCAATCTCAGAGGCTTATAGCAATATACATTTACATTGGTGTCAGCAAGTCAGTGGTGGTGGCTCTGCTTCATGTGTCTTCTCATTTCAGGACTAGCCTGTAGGAGAACCATTTTTAGGACCGTTCTTATGACAAAGGGAAATAAGCAAGAGATAGAGCTGAACCACTTAGTAGCTCTTATGCTTCAGCTCAACTGTAGCACAGAAGTAGTCCTATTCTCATTCCACTGGTCAAAGCAGGTCAAGGACTATTCTCCACCTTTGGGAAGACACTACAGATCATGTGTATAATTCTCTTCCAGGGAAGAAAGCAGATTGTTGAGATCAATAATCCAACTGCTTACGTATCCCAAGATGTTAACTATTGCTGTAGTAGCATGTAGCACTATTGCCCTTATTTTTTCCATTCTCATATTTCTTTTGTTACAGTAGTGATGTAATTCTGCTTTTGCAATACGAGGGATTGAACCCTGGGCTTCGCACATGCTAGACAAGCACTCTACCCCTGAGCCCTTTATTTCCTCAGCCCTTTTATTTACTTTTTTCTTTTTTTGGTACTGGGTATTGGACCCAGGGCATTCTACCTCTGAGCTACACCCCAGCCCTTTTTATTTTGAAACAGGGTCTTGCTAAATTGCTGAGGCTGGCTTTGAACCTGTGATCCACCTGTCTCAGCCTCCCAACTACTGGAATTACAGGTGTGCGCTACCACACCCGGCTATGAAATTTTTTTATTTCTGAGACTTTCCATGTATTATTCTTGGACTTTGATTGACAGAGAAACTGAAGATAAAGGGAACTACTGTTACTTTTGTAACAAACAGCTGAGTCTCAGCCAATCACAGCATCTAACTGGCCAGATCCTATGCAAACAAAGCACAGCTGAGCCATGCCCAAGTGACCCCTCTGTACCCCACTTCCGCTTTCTGCCCATAGATGCTGCCTGACCATGTTGCAGGTTGTAGCCTCTCAACCTGTTCTGGTTCTGAGGGATGCCCAATTCACTACTTGTTCTTTGCTTTAATTAAACTCTGTTATTTAATTAGTCTAAGGTTTTTCTCTCTCCTCTCAAGACCAAGAACACTCCTTCCACTTTGGAATATGGCTCTTATCCCCAGATCTTCATATGAGAATCACAGGCTGTCCTGCGTCTGAGCAAGCAGGCCAGCTGCTGGAGGTGAGGTGGGGGACAAAATGGACGTGGCATGGTGGAGCCACACACCCAGTGACTCAGAACAATGGATTCACAGCTTTCATTCAGGTGCAAGAAGTGACTTATCCCCTTTTGGGAAAAAAAAGATACAATTGAGCCCAGACTTGAGCTAGGATGGGTCCATCGGTCACTTAAAACAGTGTGACCAGAGCTGTTGGCTGCTGTTGGCTCCTGATGCCAAAGCTTCAGGCAAGGAGGTTGGGAGCGGCCTCTCCTGGCTCGACAGGGTTTGCTGGATGAACTGGAGTGCCCAGGAGTTTGCAGAGGGAACCCAGGGTCAGAGCAGTGAGTCTTCAAGGTCTGGTGTCTGCCCTGGCCCTGCCACCCCACAAAGGCCTGCCGAGAGCAAAGTGAGAGAAAGGCCACTCCTTGGGTTCCCCTGGGGAGGTGGGCAATGGGCATCCAGGTCCTGGCGCCTCTGGGAAAGAGCCATGGAGGGCCTGAGATAGCCTGGCATAGAGGTCAGAACATGGCAAAGGGAGCCCGTGGTGGTGCACGCTTGTAATCCCAATACTTGGGAGGCTGAGACAGGAGGATCACGGGTTCAAGGAAAGCTTCAGCAATGTAGTGAAACCCTCCGCAACTTAGCAAGACCCTGTTTCAAAACAAAAAGGACTGGGGGTGTAGCTCAGAGGTAGAATGATCCTGGGTTCAATCCTAGTACCAAAAAAAAAAAAAAAAAAGAAAACAAGGGATCCAGGGTCCTGGCCTCTACTCCCAGGTACTCCCCAGTTAGCCACAAACTGGTGTGACCTTGTCCAAGACACTTTACTTGGTGTATGCACCTGTAAAATGGGCTGTCCGTGAGGATATCTATCTGTAAGTTCCTTTCTTTCTTTTTTTTTTTTTTTTTGCGGTACTGGGGATTGAACCCAGGAGCATTCTACCTCCGAGCTACACCCCTGGCCCTATTTTTTATCCTTTATTGAAACCAGGTCTCACGAAGTTGTGGAGGGCCTCACTAAGTAGCTGAGGCTGGCAGCGAACCTGGATCCTCCAGTCTCGCGTCCCAAGTACTGGGATTACAAGTGTGATCCACCACGCCCGGCTGTAAATTCCTTTCAAAATTCAACATTCAAGCCGGGCGTGGTGGCGCACGCTTGTAATACCCAGTACTTTGGGAGGCGGAGACCGGAGGATCCGGGTCCGCGGCCAGCCTCAGCTCTCTCACTCTCTCTCCCTGTCTGTCTGTCTGTCTGTCTCTCTCTCTCTCCTTAGTGAGGCCCTCCGCAACTCCGTGAGACCCGGTTTCAAAATAAAGTATAAAAAATAGGGCCGGGGGCGTAGCGCGGAGGTAGAACGCCCCTGCGTTCAATCCCGGGTACTGCAAAAAAAAAAAAAAAAAGTTCAACATTCTTGGAATCTGACCCCAATAATACATGAACAAATGAATTCATTTTATGGAAAATCAATATATGTAATATATGTGATTGTAATCCTTCAGAGGTAGCTAAATTACAATAAATATTATACAAATAAGTGGCTTATTTCAGCCACTGTCTGTACTAGATGACTTTCATTTGCTTCCAGACTCACCCCGTGGATCGTATCAATGGGCTTCCAGTTGGGTTTGGCCAATGGGAAAGAAAGACCACAGGAGATGGAGGGAACCGAGCAAACTCTCCCTCTGCCAGGCTGTGGCCCCTGCTTGTGTCCCTTCAGATGCCACATCTTCCCCTACAGCTGCGCTCTCCACATCCATGAACTCTGCTGTCCTTGCCCTCCAAGCCAAGCTGCAACCAGCCTTGCGCCTCTGCACTTGGCCTTGCAGGTGTTAACCCCACCCACACCTCCGTAAACAGGCTTTTTCTCAAAAGCCCCTCAGGTCACTCAGTTTGAGAGCACCATCCTTCTCTTGCTGAACACTGAATGACCTGGTGCCTAAAAGTTCATGTATTTACATCAGCCAAAAATCTTAATATTGGGGAATGTCTCAAATATGCAGGCATTTGTGAATTTCTGTAAATAAGACAGCAACAAAGAAGACATCCCCTGACGTTGTGGTCACTTCTACAGTGAGAAAACTTGGAAAGGGTCCATTAATTTACCCAAAGGCATCATTCTTTCTTTTTTTTTTTTGGCACTGGGGATTGAACCCAGGGTCATTCTACCTCCGAGATACACCCCCAGTCCTATTTTATTTTTATTTGGAAACAGGGGCTCACTAAGTTGCAGAGGGCCTCACTAAGTTTCTGAGGCTGGTTGCAAACTTGTGATCCTCCAGTCTCAGCCTCCCAAGTACTGGGATTACAAGCGTGCACCACCACATCCAGCTAGACATCATTCTTTCTAGATAAATACTCTCCCCCAGCTTGCATTGTCTGCAGCAACCAAATGTTAATGCGAAGAAATGGATATTTATTTATTTATTTATTTATTTGTCCTGGGGATTGAACCAAGGGCATTCTACTTCTGAGCTACACCACAGCCCTTTTTATTTTTTTATTTTGAAACAGAGCCTCCCTAAATTACTGAAGGTCTTGCTAAGTTGTTGAGGCTGGCCTTGAAACTGCGATCCTACTGTCTCAGCCTCCCAAATAGTAAAATTATAGGCATGCACCACCATGCCTGGCTAGATTTTTAAATTTTTATTTATTATTATTATTATTGTTGTTGTTGTTGTACTGGGGATGGAACCCAACGGCATTCTACCTCTGAACTACACCCCCAGTCTTATTTTATTCTTTTATTTAGAAACAGGATCTCACTAAGTTGCAGAAGCCCTCACTAAGTTGCTAAGGCACGCTGCAAACCTGTGATCCTCCTGTCTCAGCCTCCCAAGTACTGGGATGGATTTTTATTTTTATTTTTATTTTTTGCGGTACCGGGGATTGAACACAGGGGTGTTCTACCTCCGTGCTACACCCCCGGCCCTATTTTTTATACTTTATTTTGAAACCGGGTCTCACGAAGTTGCGGAGGGCCTCACTAAGGAGAGAGAGAGAAAGAGAGAGAGAGAGAGAGAGAGACAGGGAGAGAGAGAGAGCGAGAGAGAGCTGAGCCTGGCCGCAAACCTGGATCCTCCGGTCTCCGCCTCCCAAAGTACTGGGATTATAAGAGTGCGCCACCACGCCCGGCTGGATTTTTATTTTAAAAGGCTCTCCAAGTCGGGTATTGTGGTTCACACCTGTAATCCTAGTACTTGGGAGGCTGAGACAGGAGGATCGCAGGTTGGACATCAGTCTCAGCAACTTAGCAAGACCCTCAGCAACTTAGCAAGACTCTGTTTCATAATAAAAAATAATATAGGGCTGGGGGAGGAATACCCCTAGGTTCAATCCCTAGTGTCAGAAAAGAAAATAAAAAGAAAGAGAAAGAGAAGAATTTCTATTTTATTTTATTATTAATTAATTAATTAATTAATTTTTGCGGTACTGGGGATGGAACCCAGGGGCATTCTACCTCTGAGCTACACTCCCAGCCCTATTTTTTTTGTTCTTTATTTTGAAACAGGGTCTCACTAAGTTATGGAGGGTCTCACTGAGTAGCTGAGGCTGACCGCGAACCCAGATCCTCCTGTCTCAGCCTCCCAAGTACTGGGATTACAAGCATGCACCACCACACCCAGATTCTATTTTATTTTTTATTGGCGAATTGCAATTATACATCATAATGAGGATCAGAGGATCAGAGGGCCTCACTAAGTTGCGGAGAGCCTCACTGAGTAGCCTCTGTGTCTTTGTCTATAAGAAGAGATAGCCAGGCATGGTGGCAGAGGCCTGTAATCCCAGTACTTGGGAGACAGAAGGATCACAGGTTTGAGGCCAGCCTCAGCAATTTAGCAAGACCCTGTTTCAAAATATAAAAATAAAATAGGGCTCAGAATAAGAAAATAAAATAGAGCTCAAATTAAAAAATAAAAGTAGCTCAGAGGTAGAATGTCTTTGAGTTCAAGTTTTTTTTTTTTGAGTACAAAAAAAAAGGATGAATAACATTCAGGTGTGGTGGCTTACACCTGTAATCTCAGTACTTGGGAGGCTGAGACAGGAGGATTGCAGGTTCAAGGCCAGGCTCAGTAACTTAACAAGGCCCTTAGCAATTTAGTGAGACCCTGTTTCCAAATAAAAAAGGGCTAGGGATGTAGCTCAGAGGTACCCTCTGGTTCAACTCCCAGTGCCATAAAAATAAATAAATAAATAATAAAAGAGGGATAACAATTGTATCTGGCCCAGTAGGTTATGAGGAATAAATGAAGTCCCACAGATAAAGTACATAGACAAGTTATATCTGTTATATCTATACTACTGTTCTGTAGTCAATTATACCGTCTCTGTCAGAGAATCACAGTGCTCCTATGCAGACCAGAGGCTCTTAGAAGTTCTGCAATCGTAGAAACCGATTTAGCTTCCATCGTTGACAGTGTTTCTCAGATTTCTTTAGTCAAGAAACACTTCTTCTTCCTGGAAATAATTTCTTTTTCCTGTTCTAGGAACTACCGTGGGATGGTAGAGCTACCACACATGTGGTCTTGCTGGACGGTCACTTTCTGCCAAGCCCCATGCTGGGCAGGGGATTGTAGCAATGACTGAAGCCAGACCTTGCCTTAGAGGGCCTCAGCACATGCTGGGAAAGACAGAGGCATCAATGCCAGAAGACCACAGTATGAGGTAAGGTTTCCAAGTAAGGCAGTCATTCAGTGTACTCGATCACAGAAGAGGGAGCGGCAGAGTTCCATGGGAATGGGATGGATGGTGTTGGGAAGGTCTTCCTGAAAAGGGGACGTGGGACCTGGTTTGGAGGCTCAGGAGCCTTCACTCCTGTGGCAGATTAGGGCTAGCTCATCTCAGAGGCTCCAGTGGACCTGGCCTCCAGCCAGGTGTTGGCAGTACCAGCGAGGGGCTGATCGGAGCCAGCAGGGCAGCAGAGAGGTGGCGCTAATGTTTGCTCACTGGTTACCTGCAGTCCTGCCTTGCCGGAAGCCGGAAGGTTCAGGAGAGAAGATGCTGTGGTCTTCCAGCCAGGCTCGCTGTCCCCTCAGATGTGGCCTGGTCCCTTGGTTCTGTAACTTTTCCAGGGAGAAATTCCATCGGTGTGGCCCTAGGCTGGCTCAGGTGATGGGGAGGAAGACCACCCCAGTGCCCCAGACTGGGCCTAACAGGCCCAGCTCAGAGCGGCTTGCTCCTGAAGCCCCTGGGGATGTGCAAAGTAGACACAGGGAGATGTGGTTATCAGAGCAGCCACACCCTGCACTAAACTTGCCTCCTGTCTGTGCTGATGTGCCCTCCTGCCCGTGACTAGAAACTCCTCCAGATTTCATCCTTGTTATGTAACTACCACCCAGCGAGCATCCACTCTGGGCCCTTCTCAGGAATATTTTCCATGATTCCCCGTTTACATCACAACTCAAGTTGGAAGGATGATACCGACATAGAGAGCCAGAAAGACAGGCAGGCAGAGAGGAAGTGAGTGGGGCTGGATCATGGTACCACGGGAGCTCACCTCCTTTTCAGTGGTTTGTTGAAAAGGGAAAAAGTCAGCTATAGAGAATATTTCAAACTCATCAAATGTAGCCAAATTTCCATTTCTTTCTTTCTTTTCCTTTTTTTTTTTTTTTTTGGTACTGGGAATTGAACCCAGCGTGTTCTACCTCTGAGCTAGACCCCTAACCCTATTTTACTTTTTTATTTTGAAACAGGGTCTCACTGAGTTGCTGAGGGTCTCACTAAGCTGATGAGACCCCCCCAGTCCTTAAATTTATTTATTTTTAAATTTTGAAACAGGTCTCACCAAGTTGCTGAAATTGGACTCGAACCTGAGATCCTCCTGTCTCAGCCTCCCAAGTACTGGGATTATAGGTATGTGCCACTGTGGCCAGCTGCAGCCACTTTTCAAACCCATGCATTGGCAGTGGTGGAGTGGAAAAGCCAGGGAAGTGGGAAGTCATGGGTGGAAAGGGCCCAGGGGAGCAGAGATGTGGTGGAGGTGTAGGGGTGGGTAGGGTCTTCTCCAGGGATCTTTGCTGTCAGCTCTGGTTTCTATACGATCTGAAGGGTGCTGAGACTGGAATGAAGGAAAAGAGTGAGAAGCAACCAGGAGCTGAGAATGACAGGGACAGAGCTGGACGTCGCTGGGGCTGGTGGACAATCAGGGACTAGAACAGGGTTGCAGACGGCCCTGAGTGTGATGGGAGGGGAGGAGAGCGGAGGGAGGTTGGTTCAGGGCCACCCCGTGGCTGCCCACACTGCTGGCAGGGCAGCGTCCTGGAGGGCCCTGCTGCACCCCTCGGCTGACTCAGCATGGGAGTGAAGCGGCAGAGGTAGGCCCAGCGTCTTTAGGGGTTTGGGGGTACAGGGAGCTTTGTACTATCTGCCCCATGTTCGTGAGGCTCCTCTGTGCTGTGGGGTCCCAGCCTAGGGGACCTATGCTCTCAGGTCGCTTTCCTGTCTAGTGGAGGATCCTGGAGGGTCGCATCCACAGCGGCGTCGGTACCAAGACAGGACCCCCAGGGTGCCCAGTGCCAATTTGCCACCGCTCTGGAAAGTGCTGCTTGGTTAGGAGGCAGAGGTGGGAGGAGGCCGAGGGCGGAGCACCCCTTGCCTCTCCCGGGCTCCTCCTCTCCAGCGTACACTCCTGGTCCGGGACGTGGATTCTCCTTCGCCCTACCCCATAGGCGCCTTTGCAACCTCTCTTCTCAGGATGGGACTGGAGTGGGGGCATCGAACCCGTGCAGGGGACGAGATCAGGGTCCCTGGGCACTGCGGCCAGCGCTGGGGCACGCTCGCACACTTGGAGATAATAGGTGCCGGCTGGGCTGCCGGCAGGTGCACCGACAGGTTGCAGACACCTGGGTTCCGGCCGCCCGGTCCTCCCCCCTCACCCCAAAAGGTGCTTGCAGGTGGAGTGCACTCCCCCGGGGTTCGCCTTCCTGCAGCCCCGACAGCAGTGCTAGGTCGTGTTACTGGGAGGTGCGCACGGGAGATGCGAAGGTCACCTCCGCCGTCGCCCGCCCGCAAGCCCGTCTTCCGCTGGGTGAAGCGACTGTGCTCCAGGCTCCCCCGCGGGGTGGCCCGCGTGAGTTTTGGGGAGCGAGCCTGGCTGAGCGTCCTCCGCGCCCGGGCTGCGGGATCCCGGAGCTCCGGGGCTGTCCCGAGCAGATGCGGAGCAGGTGTTCCAGCCTGAGCTGCTGAGGCTGGAAGGCGAGGGCGCGACCCCCGGCCCGCCTCTCCCACCTGCGCAGGCCTCGTCCCGCTCCGGCATCCGCCAGCAGGGCGGCGAACCCGCGGCGCCTTCACCTAGACCCCACCACCGCCAGGGGAACCACGGCCAGGAACAGGTGCGCGCTCCCCGGGGCAGCCACGGCCGCGTCCGCTTTGGGCTGTGTTCCGTAACGCCGGCTCCTCTCTGCGTTTGTTTCCTTCCTGGGGGAGATTCAAGTAACAGCAAATGGCAGCTGATGAGAGTGGTGTATGTTTCTATCACTCTGATCCTCATTACGATGTATAATTGCAATTCGCCAACAAAAAATAAAATAGAAGCCGGGCGTGGTGGCGCACGCTTGTAATCCCAGTACTTGGGAGGCTGAGACAGGAGGATCCGGGTTCGCGGTCAGCCTCAGCTACGCAGTGAGACCCTCCGCAACTTAGTGAGACCCTGTTTCAAAATAAAGAACAACAACAACAACAAAATAGGGCTGGGAGTGTAGCTCAGAGGTAGAATGCCCCTGGGTTCCATCCCCAGTACCGCAAAAATTAATTAATTAATTAATTAATAAAATAAAATAGAAAAATTTCTCTCTTTCTTTTTCTTTTCTTTTCTGGTACTAGGGATTGAACCTAGGGGCATTCCTCCCCCAGCCCTATATTATTTTTTTATTATGAAACAGAGTCTCGTTAAGTTGCTGAGGGTCTTGCTAAGTTGCTGAGACTGACGTCCAACCTGCGATCCTCCTGTCTCAGCCTCCCAAGTACTAGGATTACAGGCCTGAACCACAATACCCGACTTGGAGAGCCTTTTAAAATAAAAATCCATCCCAGTACTTGGGAGGCTGAGACAGGAGGATCACAGTTTTGCAGCGTGCCTCAGCAACTTAGTGAGGCCTTCTGCAACTTAGTGAGATCCTGTTTCTAAATAAAAGAATAAAATAAGACTGGGGGTGTAGTTCAGAGGTAGGATGCCCCTGGGTTCCGTCCCTAGTACAACAACAACAACAACAACAATAATAATAATAATAAATAAAAATTTAAAAATCTAGCCAGGCATGGTGGTGTATACCTATAATTTTACTACTTGGGAGGCTGAGACAGTAGGATCACAGTTTCAAGGCCAGCCTCAGCAACGTAGCAAGACCCTCAGCAATTTAGGGAGGCTCTGTTTTAAAATAAAAAAATAAAAAGGGCTGGGGTGTAGCTCAGAAGTAGAAGTTGAATACCTCCCCCACAGTCTCACAACAGATAATGGGCAAAGCTGAGACTTGACTCTAGGCTGCATATCTAGATATTTGTGGATGTGTGTCTATGAAGGGCAAGGGGAGCTGGTATCCGAGCTGAGCCCGCAAGTGGATTTTGATAGACTGGGAGGGGAAAAGAACAGCAGGACAAAGACAGGAGCCTCGTGAGCATCAGGCAGATGCTCCCTGTGTCCCCAAACCCCAAAGGCACTGAGCCTGCCTCTCTGCCACTTCATCTCCAGGAAGGTGACCTGTTAGTCACCTTCAATTCCTGAGTAAATGCCCCCCACCCGTGGGTGTGGGGTGGAAGGCTCCTAGGCCGGCAGCCTTAGAACAGCCAGCCTGCCACTGGGTGGCACTGCAGCACCTCAGGAAAGGGGACCAGCTTCCCTGTAGGGCGGGGGTGGGAGGGCACCACTAGAGCCCTCTGACGCTCCCTAAACTGCTCCCAGTGGTGGGGCACGCCTGTATTCCCAGTACTTGGGAATACAAGATTTGAGGCCAGTCTCAGCAACTTAGCGAGACCCTCAGCAACTTAGCAAGACCCTGTTTCAAAATAAAAAAATAAAAAGGGCTGGGGGTGTAGCTCAGAGGTAGAATGCCCCCGGGTTCCATCCCCAGTAACAGAAAAGAAAAGAAAAATCATTCCTGCCTTCCAGGAGCCCACGGTGGGACAGACACTTGAATAACAAGTGAATTGTTCCAATAACAAACATAATTAATTACTTCAGTAGAAGCACGAGGAACAATGGGTTCCAACTGAGGGACCCAGAGGAGATGCCCAGCATTTGAGCCTTGATATAGGGATCCCCTGTATCAATAGGGGATCTCCCACAGCCCATTCTAGGACAGGAATTCTGATGGTGCAGCCTCCCAGGGTGCTGCCCACTGGGGTGCAGTGGAGATGAAGCTGGGAGGGCTGTGCGAGCTCTGGGGGGGGGGGTTTGCAGAGTTCCTAGGAGGACAGCCTGTGGGCAGCTGTGGGCTGGTAGTCACCACCAGGTGCCTACCCCAGGTGGCAGAAGGATGAGTCTCTGTGCCCAGAGGCATTATCATGGTCATCCCGGGGTGTCCTTTGTCTCCATTTCTTAGCTAAGGGACATGACTTTTAAGACTCCTGGTATTAGGACAACTAGAAAATTCTGGGACCTCTGGCCCTTCCCCTGCAAGGAAGGAGGAAGACAACTAGCCCCCTGTTCTCTTGTCCTAAGGCTTGATCTCAAGTTTTTGGCTTGCCACATGACCTCGGCCTGGATGCCACAGTGCCCAGGGTTCAGCAACTGCATCTGTCAAAGGAGCTGTTCATGTACACAAATATGTTGAAAAATGGAAAAAGTCAAAAGGCACAGGGTGGGAAAAAAACAAGACCTGAAGGCTCATCCTAGTGGACTTGAAGGAGGTGGGGACAGCACGCAGGAAGGAGGACTTGCCCCCCCTCACTTCAGGACTGGGTGGGGCGCAATGGGATATCAGAATAAATCTTTGTTCTTTGATAACAATCCCTCCTCCACAGTTTCTGTCAAATGTGATGGGCCCAGTTTTGCAGTAGGAAACCAGTTTAACACCTAGTGTGTTAGTCAGCTTTGCATCACGGTGATCCAAATACCTGACAAGAATAACTTAGAGGAGGAAAGTTTTATTTGGGATCATGGTTTCCGAGGTTCAGTCCATGGTCAGCCTGCTCCAAGGCAGAAACATCATGGCAGCAGGGCATGGTGGAGGAAAGCTGCTCAGCTCATGGCAGCCAGGAAGGAGGGGGGGGTAGAAAGAGAGAGAGAGAGAAAGTGGCCAGGGATAGATACAGTCTTAAAGCCCCAACCTCAGGGACCCCTCCCCCAGCGCACCCCACCTCTGCACCTTGCTGCGTTGGAGACCAGGCTTTTGTGGGGACACTCCAGATCTAAACCATAATAGTTATATACATACTTTTTTTTCATTAAATATTTGAAGATGAGCTGGGCATGGCGGCACACGCCTGTAATCCCAATTTTTGGGAGGCTGAGACAGGATCACAGGTTCAAGGACAGCCTCAGCAACTTAGCAAGACCCTCAGTAATTTAGTGACACCCTGTTTCAAATTGAAAATTTTAAAAGGGCTGGGAGTGTAGCTTGGAGGTAGAATACCCCTGGGTTCAATCCCTGGTACCAAAAATAAATAAATAAATAAATAAATAAATAAGCCACGGCGTGATGGCGCATACCCGTAATCCCAGTACTTAGGAGATTTAGACAGGAGGATTGCAGGTTCAAAGCCAGCCTCAGCAATTTAGCAAGGCTCTTAGCAGCTTAGCAAAACACTGTTTCCAAATAAAAAATAGGGTTGGGGGTGTAGCTCGGAGGTAAAATGCCCCTGGGTTCAATCCCCAGCACCACAAACAAACATAAATAAATCGCAGTACACAATAAGATATTATTTCACACTCACTATGATTGCTGTCATTTTTTAAAATGAAAAACAGTAAGTGTTGACAAGACTGTGAGGAAATTGGACACTCACATATTACTGATGGGAATGTAAAATGGTGCAGCCACTGTGAAAAACAATTTGACAGTTCCTCCCAAAGTTAGAATAATCATTTGACCCAGCAATTTCACTCTTGTGTGTACATCCAAGAGAACTGAAAACATATGTCCACACAAAAACTGTATATAAATATTCATAGCATTATTCATAGTAGCCAAACAATTCAAATGTCAGTCAATTAATAAATGGATAAACAAGATGTGATATATTCATATAGTGGAATATTATTCAGCAATAAAAAGGAATGAAATACTGATATATGCTACAACATAGATAACATCAAAAACATTATATTGACTTGAGGGGTATAGCTCAGTGGTAAAGCATTTGCCTAGCATGCAAGAGGCCCTGGTTCAATCCCCAACACAATAAAACAATGACAACGACAACAACAACCCACATTATACTAGGTGAAAAATGATGGGGATTGGGTTCGCATCGATTACTAATAGGTATCAATTGCCAATAGTGAGAACAAGCTCTCCTACTCGGGCAGAACAATAAAATCCTTTTCTCTGTCTCTAAGTTGTCAGCCGAGAGCTGCAGCCAAGGTTGACCTTGGTCAGCTAAAAATTGGCTGTTAGCCCAGCTAGACACTGAATGGTAGCCCCCTGACCTTGTTAACCAGACAACACCTGT
>PVJS01037776.1:0-19730 GCA_004027185.1 Glis glis
TTTAGTGGAAAGGGGTCATGATGCTTTCATTTGAGTGTGTGTGTGTGTGTGTGTGTGTGTGTGTGTGTGTGTGTGAATATATATTTGGGTAAAGCCAGAGAGAATGTCAGAGAGAATGAGGCAACATAAACCATTGGTAATCCTGGGTATTTGGGAGTTTCTTATGCTATTCTTGCAATTTTTCTATAAATTTGAAATTATTTCAAAATGAAAATTCACCCACAAAACAAAAACAAAACAACACAAAAAATGCAAAACCAAAACACAAACTAGTTAAACTGGACAGGTGACACTGAGTCGCTGAGTTTATTTTGGTTCAAGGGACATAGGCTTGCAACAGTGGGGTATGTGGTGACCTCCCAAAAGATAGATTCAGAAGCTGGGTGTGGTAGTGCACACCTGTACTTGGAAGACAGGAGGATCACAGGTTCGAGGCCAGCTGCAGCAACTTAGCAAGACTCAGAAAGTCAGCAAAACCCTGTTTCAAAATAAAAAAACACAAAAGGCTGGAGTTGTAACTCAGAGGTAGAACACCCCTGGGTTCAATCCCCCCCCAAAAAAAAGAAAGAAAGAAAGAAAAGAAAAGATAGGTTCATGTCCTGCCTCCCAGAACTTGCAAATATGAACTTATTTGGTTAAAAGATCTTTGTAGATGTAATGAAGTTAAAGATCTTGAGATGAGATCATTCTGGATTAGCCAGGTAGGTTTTAGCATCCCTAGAAGAGGAGGAGGAGGAGGCCACAGGAGGACGAAGGCAGAGATCAGAGTCATGCACCCACCAGCAGCTGGAAGGGACAAGGAAGGATTCTCCCCTGGAGCCCTGGGAGGGGGCACGACTCTGCTGACATCTTGATTTGGGACTTCTGGCCTCCAGAACTGCAGTCTGGCTGGACTCTGGGGTGGCTGGGGCAGGAGAGCGGTGCTGCCCTCTCAGCACAGGACTGCTGCTCTCTCCAGGTGGATTCTTCTGGGGCCATGGCCTTAGGTGGCCTCAAGGAACGACCAGGGGAAGGATTTTGATGACCCTCTAGTCCCCTCTTGGTTTCCACGTCCCATCATGAGGCTGGTCACCACCATGGAGAAGCCTGGGAACACCTTCACCCCACACTGGTGTAGTGTGCAAAGGCGATGCTCAGATAGTACTGTGCCCGGCTCAGAGGGCCGGGGTCTGAAGTCAAGCCCACCTCGGGCGGGACGGTGCTCCCCTTCCTCCTCCTGGGTGAGCCTCTGGTATTTCTGCATTCCTGGTGATTTATGCTGAATTTTTTTGGTTTTATGGTGCTTTCCTCTCACGGTTCTGTGAGAACTCTGTTTTAGTGAGTGATTATTATGTTGCCTGCCTAATAGTTTCTACTTCCTCTGGGCCTGGCCCCGTCTCATATTTCATCTCTGAAGTGACAATAGGAAATTTTAGATGCTGCCCATCATGTTTTGTATTTAAAATGTCCCCCAGGAGGCCAGACATGGTGATGCAGGCTTGTAATCCCAGTACTTGGGAGGCTGAGACAGGAGGATCTCAGGTTTGTGGCCAGCCTCTGCTACTTAGGTGAGGCCCTCTGCAAGTTAGTGAGACCCTGTTTCCAAATAAAAATAAAATAGGGCTGGGGGTGTAACTCAGAGGTAGAATGTTCCTGGGTTCAATCCCCAGTACCACACACACACAAACTAACTAACTAAATAAAGTTAAATGTCCCCCAGAGAAGCTCAAGTATGTGTTAAACAATGCAGTCAGGTTTGAAGGTGGGACTTGGCTGGAGGAGCTGCTTCACTGGGAGTGTGGCCTTGGAGACTGTATCTGTCCCCGGCTTCTCCTTCTCTCTTTCTCTCACTCTCTCTCTCCCCCTCCTCCTCCTTCTCCTTCTCCTTATTCTCCCTTCTCTTTCCCCTCTGCCACCCCTTCTTCCTGACCTCCATGAGGGGAGAGCAGCTTTTCCTCCGCCATGCCGTCTCTGCCTTGGCGCCAGCTGATCATGGACTGACCTCCAAAACCGTGAGCCCCAATTAAACCTTTCTTCCTCTAAGTTGTGCTGGTCGAGTATTTTGTTCACAATGACAAACAAGTTGACTTAAAATATTGCCCTGCTGGCTGTAGCTGCTTTGTCCAAGGGTGGTCACCTGACTCCGGTGGGGACGATAGGGGCAGATGCCCTTAGGTGGCTGAGGCTCTGAACTGCAGGTTGGGATAGCTGTTGGTGCCCATGATTCTCACTCTCTGGTGAAAGGTGGAGGGAGAATACAGCGGATGTATGAGGGAATCAGAGAAGAGAGAAGCCTGAGGTGTCCTTGTTCCTGAGTGTGTTAGTTAGCTTTCCATTACTGTCACAAAGACCTGAGATATACCAACTTATAAAGAGAAAGGGTTTATTTGTCTCACAGTTCTGGAAGTTTCAGTCCATGGTTGATTGTTCTTATTGCTTTGGGGCCTAGGGTGAGGCAGCATATCATGGCGGGAGTGTGTGGCAGAGCAAAAAGCCACTTACATCATGGCGGGGATGTAAAAAGAGAGAGGGAGGAAGGGGCTGGGGTCCCGATGTCCCCTTCAAGGGCATGCCCCCTGCTGATCAGAAGACCCCCCCACTCAGCACCACCTCTTAAAGTTTCCACTACCTCCCAATAGTGCCGGTGCTGGGGACCAAGTCTTTAGCACATGGACCTTCAAGGACATTTCAGAGCCACACTACAGCACCAAGACCTCTGCTTTTTTCTCAGCATGATTGTTCAACCCTTTCTTGGAGTCTGTGAGTAACCCCCCTTTTCTGCTTACTTTGTAGCCTTAGATAGATTTCTGTCTCTTGCAATACAAAGTGTACAAAAAAATTGCCACAATTATGTATGAACAGAAGAGAGCCTTGAACAATAGACTCAGGGCAGGTCAAGTGCTGGCTCCATCTGATCTTACAGATGAGGAAACCGAGGCCTAGAGAGAGGAGTGAACCTCCTGAGTCACATGCAAGCCAGCGGTAGAGCGGACACCCCAAACACAGGCCCCAGGTGTCAGCCACTCCGAGTCATTTCGTGAAGGACCTTTCTGTAACGCTGGTACCCTGATTTGCATGTGACTCAGGGTGGCTGAACTTTTTCCTCTGTGCCTCAATTTCCCTATCCTGTCCCTCTGGGCATTCCATTCCTGGCAGAAAGGAGGGGAAACAGATGCTATGATATGGGTTGCTTTGAGTTCTCAGGGCCTACAAAAGACTATTATTATTTAATTACTGCAAATGGTAATTATAAGGGAAAGTAATTGTCTGCCCTTTCATTACGGCACTTCTGCCCTTTTCCTCTGGCAGCCCCCAGGCCAGCCATAAAAGGGAGCAGGGCCCAGCTCTGCTGCGAGGGCCCCTCCGGGAGCACTGGCGGCCCAGCTGGGGAAGAGCTGTAAACAGTTACTACTTCAGATTCACTCTCCAAACGTGATCTGTGGATGGTGCAGCCCTTCTGCACCCATGAACTCCTCGGACCCCTTAGGAAAAAGAAATTAGCACTTGCTGCCCCCTGGCCTTTTTCCCAGGCACTGTGCTGGGCACCCTGCCTTCCCTGGCAAGCAAGATCCTGCTGGTAAGAAGCCCAGCAGGTGCCTCGCTATGGCAAATGCATGGCAGAGGTGCTGTGCACAATTTCTAATCCCGACACGCTGCCCTGTGAAGTGAGGATTATGATCCCCATTTTATAAATAAGAAGACTGAGATCGCCTCAGGCCCTAAAGCTGTTGGGAAGCAAGACATGAGCCCTGAGTGCCTGACCCAGAGCTCACGCTCTTGCCTTACAACCTGCCCCCGGTGCTATAGGCCCATTTCTCAGGTGAAGAAACCAAGGCCCAGAGGTGCAATATGGCTTTCCCCAGCTCACTCAAGAATTTAACCCCTTTCCGTGAAACCCCCAGCTGTGAAATGGGAGCCCTCTCTGTCAGCCTCCTTCTCAGGACTACTGTGGCAGTCCGAGCAGAAATAGCCTGTTATGGTGCCTGAGATTTTTCTAGTTCTCCTGGGAGGTGCATCCCACTTGGGGGGTGAGGTGGTGGCCAGCTTGACTAGTGGGCAGGAGGAGGAGATGGGACTCTCTTGGCCTCAAGGTTCCACTGTGAACAGGCTCAGGGGTCAAGGTGATGAAGCCAGCCTTGTGCTGGGCATGATGGGGGCTGCAGAACCTGGGAGCTCCCTGGACACCTGCTTTCTCACTGCCCACCCCCGCCGCCATCTGTCAATCACCAAGTCCTCGTAGCACGGGCTCCTTGAATTGTCCCACATTTGTGCACGTCTGGTCACCTCTGCCAATGCCACCAGGGTCCAAGCCAATGCCACTAAGATCCAAGCCATCACCATCCTTCACCTGGAAGGCTTTGAAAGTCTCCCCGCCGGCTCTGAGGGTTCCCTACTCGGTCCCGTTTCAGCCTGTTCTGTCCCCAGTGGCCACATGGCACACAAGTCACTTTTCTGCTTAGCTGTGATCCACAGGATTCCCGACTGCTCTTAAGTTAAAAGTCTAAACCCTCACCCACCTGGCCCACCTGGGACACCCATCCCTCAGTGTCATTTCACAGTCCCCTTCATTCCACTCCAGCCCCGCTGTCCTTTCTGTCCCTTCAAAGTGGCAAGCTCTTCCGTGCCTCTGAGCTTCACATGTTGTTCCCTCTGTGGAAACACTCTTCCTGAGTCTCAGCTTAAATGTCCCTTCCTCTGGGAAGCTCTCCCTGATCTTCTCTCACCCACTCTCCAGACACTTTAAGCATTTTCTTTGTGGCACTTATGAGACCTAATGAAATAATCATTAAAGAAACTCATTCTGTCTCCTGTGGGAGAATTCGTCTACACTGGTAATGTCCATTTCTCTTCTCTTTCCCAGGGAACACTATTTCCCAGCCTCCTTTGTAGTATGGTAGGACCATGTGACTAGTCTTGGCCAATGGATGGTGAGTAGTGATGTGTGTCACTTCCGGGCTGAAGCACAATTCTCCACTCTCTCTTCCCCTGCCATGGTAACTGAGAAGGTAACAAGTTCCAGTGGGTGCAGCTCCAAGATGGCAGGGACTCGTCCGCCCAGGTCTCTGAGTGACTAGAGCAGAGGACCCAGGATGGGCATGTAAGGCGAGAGGAAGGGGGCAGACAGAATCTAAAGGCCTTGACTGCTGAGCTAGGCCTTTGGAAGGGATTAGGGGCGGGAGGCAGGTAACATGGCCTGGACCATCTCCGCCTCACCAGCCTGGATGCATGCAGGGCACGAGAGAGCAATAAACTCCAGTTGAGCTGAGTTATTTTACAGTTCTTTGTTCCTGCAGTGTATTCTAGTAAACCCAGTGCTCTGTCTGAGCAGGGCCTGTTCGCTATTGTGTCTACACAGCCTGAGATTCTGAGACATCTGAGTAGGTGCCTTCTAAATACTTGTTGAATGAGTGAAAAGAAAAGAAAATGTAAGATAGTTCCTTCCTCAAAGAATTTACTCTGATCACAGGGACAAATACTAATGTACTCCAGAGAATATTGTTAGGGACTAAAATGTAAAAGTTAAAGAAATGGGAGGAGGTCAGCCATGGAGGGCTTTCTAGAGGAGAGCAAGGAAGACATGCAGAGTGGGAGAGGAAGTGCTGGGCTTACGGCCCAGGTTGTCATTTGTCCATCCATTCAGCAAACACTTCTCATGCGTCATGCTCAGTGCTTTGCCGGCAGTGTGGTCAAGGACCGTGGGGACCTGCCTGGGCACCAGAGGAGAGCACCTCTTTCCACACAGAGCATCTGGAATGGCTTCACAGAGGAGATGATGCTGAGTCGAGCTTTAATGAACAGATGTTTGCCAGAGAGAAGAGATGGGAGAAAAGGACCGAGATTCCCAGGCAGAGGAAGGAGCACGAGAAAAGACTGAGACGTGAAGGTGCACATGTGTTCAGGGACAGGGAAGCATCTCGTAGGGCTGGATTTGGGGAAGAGGAACATGGGTGCCAGTCACAGAGAACTGAGTGTCTCATCATTGACTTCCCACACCTGTCACACTAGCTTCATTCAGACCATGTCAGTAGCATCTTGGAAGGTCCTGGAAGGCTTTCTTTCTTCTTTTTTTTTTTTTTCTTGTGGTACTGGGGATTGAACCCATGTGCATTCTACCTCCGAGCTATATTCCCAGCCCTTTTTGATTGTTTTATTTTTTATTTATTTTTTTTATTTTTTGGTACTGGGGATGGAACCCAGAGGCATTCAACTTCCAAGTTATACCCCAACCCGATTTTATTTCTTATTTTGAAACGGGGTCTCACTAAGTTGCAGAAGGCCTCACTAAGTTGCTGAGGCTAGCCTCGAACCTGCGATCCTCCTGTCCTAGATTACAAGCATGTGCCACCACACCCAGCTTTTTTTTTTTTTTTTTGAAACAGAGTCTCACTATGTTGCTCAGGGTCTCACTAAGTTGTGAAGCTGGCCTGGAATCTGAGATGCGATCCTTCTGTCTCAGCCTCCCAAGTACTGGGATTACAGGTGTGTGCCACTGTGCCTGGCCTGGAAGAGAGTAAGATAAGACCTGAAGGATGAGTTGAAGGTGGCCATAAAAGGTGGGTAAGGGGCAAGGGAGGATGTTCCAGGCAGAGGAAGCATGTGCAGAGGCCTTAGAGAGGGGAGAAGGCAAGGTCTAAGACGTAAGCTCACTCTGGCTGGCTGGGCATGGCTTTCCAGGTGGTTAGAGAGGAGGCTGCTGAGGCAGAGCTGGGCCAGGTCATGTTACCCCCCCATCCCTTCCAAAGGCCTAGCTCAGCAGTCAAGGCCCTTAGGATTCTCTCCCCCTTCCTCACACCCTAAACTCCTGTGCATTTGCACATGCTGTTCTAAGCACCAATAATGATAAGGATGACATAATAGCTTTTGAGGACTCTTAAAATCCTAGGTGCCGTTGATGAGCATTATTTTATTAAACCTCTTAACAATGCTATGGTTACTACATTTATTTATTTAATTTGGTGCTGGAGATTGAATCCAGGGGCATTCTACCTCTGAGCTATACCTCCAGCCCTTTTCATTTTTTTAAATTTTGAAACAGGGTCTCACTAAGTTGCTGAGGGCCTTGCTAATTTGCTGAGGCTGTCCTCAAACCTCCTGTCTCATTCCCCCAAGTACTAGGATTATAGGCATGCACCACCATTCCTGGCTTGGTTAGTATTTTTTAGGGGGGGTACTGGGGATTGAATCCAGAGGCATTCTACCTCCAAGTTCTACCCCCAGTCCAATTTTATTTCCTATTTGGAAATAGGGTCTCACTAAGTTGCAGAGGGCCTCACTAAGTTGCTGAGGCTGGCTTTGAACCTGCGATCCTCCTGTCTCAGCTCCCAAGTGCTGAGATTACAAGCGTGCGCCAACATGCCTGGCTTGGTCAGTACATTTAAAAAATATTTTATTTTATTTTTGGTACTGGGGACTGAACCCAGGGGCATTCTACCTCTGAGCTACACTTCCAGCCCTATTTTATTTTATTTTTATTTTGAAACAGGATCTTGCTAAGTTGCAAAGGGTGGCAATTCTTTTGTCTCAGCCTCCCAAGTACTAGGATTACAGGCATGCGCCACCATGCCTGGCTGGTTAGTACATTTTTTGAAGATTGTTTTCTCTTTAGTAGACTCTTTGCGCATGTGTGTGTGGTGCTGGGGATTGAAACCAGCGGCATTCTACTTCTGAGCTGTACTCCCAACCCTATTTATTTATTTATTATTTATTTATTTATTTATTTATTTTGCAGTTCTGGGGATTGAACCCAAGGGCATTCTACCTCCAAGCTACACTCCCAGCCCTATTTTTTTTTTTATTCTGTATTTTGAAACAGGGTCTCACTAAGTTGTGGAGGACCTCACTAAGTAGCTGAGGCTGGCCGTGAACGCGGATCCTCGGGTCTCAGCCTCCCAAGTACTGGGATTACAAGCGTGTGCCACCATGCCTAGCTTTATTTTTTTATTTTGAAATAGGGCCTCAGTAAATTGCCTCGAACCTGCAATCCTCCTGTCTCAGCCTCCCAAGTACTGAGATTGCAGGCATGCACCACCGCACCTGGCTTAGTAGACTTTATTTTTTGGATATTTTTAGATTTACCAAAAAATTGAGAAGATATTCCAGAGTTAGTTCCCTGGTACCCCACTCTCACCAGTCTTCCCTATTAGTAACATCTTATGTTACCATTTTTATAATTTGTCACAATTATTGATGGATACTCTTATTGATATATCATTATTAAAATCCATAGTTTACTTAGATTTCCTTAATGCCTTTTTTCTGTTCCAGTCCCTCAGCTAGGACACCATGTTACATTTAGTTGTCATGTCTATTCAGCTCCCTGGCTGTGACAGCATCTCGAGCTCTCCTTGCTTCCTTGACGGATTTGAGAGTGCTAGTCAGGTATTTTGTTGGATGTCCCACTGTTGGGGTTTGATGTTTTTCTCATGGCAAGTCTAGGGTTATGAGTGAATGGGAGGGAAAGTGTCATTTTTATTGCATATAAGTATACGTACTATCAACACAATTTGTGATTGTGGTTGGCCTTGGTCACTTGGCTGAGGTAGCAGTTGTCAGTTTATTTCCCTGTAAAGTCCCTCTTTCCCCTCCTTCTCCACACTGTGTTCTTTGGAAGGAAATCACTATGCATGCCCCACACCTAAGGAGTAGGGCGCTGTGCTCCCCCACTTTGAGTATCTGCACGAAGTATTGGGAGCTCTTCTGCACAGGCCATTCATCGTGTCTCCCCCACTTAACTGATGTGTTATCTCATGGAACTTCTCAATAGTGGGTTGGTACTTTTACTTTCATTTCTGTAAGTTGGAAGGCCTTCCTTTCTTCCCCCAATCTGGCTCATCCCAGAGCCACTTTCTGAAGACCGAACCCAGCTCTCTAGGGAAGAGTGGCCTACTCTATGTTCTCATACTGTTCCTTGTAATTCCAACGAATTCATGCCACATGTACTTATTGTGCCTCCCCTCGGGCCAGGCACTGGGCTTCAGAACAAATGGCCTCAATGGGTCCTGTCTTCAGGTTGCCCCGTTTCCCATCCTGATGCTAAATTTGAATTTCCACCAGGACAGGGACTTTGTTCAAAGCTGTGATTCCACCCAACAAGCAGAGGCCCGTGCTTAGTAGGTCCTCAGTAAACATTTACTGAATTGGGAAATGCTTCCTGGAGGACAGATGATTGTTTACATGTGAGTCCTGCTGGGTCTGGGTGCTCCCTGAGGACAGGGCCAGCCCTGGTTCATCCAGGCCTAGAGGCTGGGTGGCCTTGACTGCATAAAAATCTCCAGTGAAAGGAGCCAAGAACCAGCCCGCTGTGTCCTCAGGTAGAAGTGAAGTTTGGAAGCTGACACAGCCCGGGAGGCCGAATCTGGAGGACTTGGTGACTGATTGGCTGGGGAGGGTGAGGCGGGAGGAGGAGTCACACGGAGGGCTCTGAGGTCTGGAGCTGGGGACAGCCGGTGCCACCTCTGATAGACTGTGAAGAGCGCTGCCAGCTCAGGCCGCCCAGTCCGTTGGGGTTCAGGCCCAGGGCCAGGAAGAGGTGGCCTGGCCTGTGCAAACTTCTGCCCCCCACGCCCATGTCCTTGTCTTTCCGGGGGTGGGGGAACTCAGTCTGGATTTTGAGCGGGGTCGTCCGTTACCAGGTGTGAGGGTCCACTCTGGGGGTCCCCTCCAGCCTGCCACCTTCGAGGAAGACCCCAGGGGCAGCCTGGCACCGGGCGAGCTCGGCCCGGTGAGGGCCGCGGCCCGCCAGCTCCGGGTCCCCTGCCCGCCATCAGCCGGGAACGGGGTGGCGAGGCGGCGGAGGAGCCTGGGCGGGACAATGGCCGCGGCCGCCGGGGCCCCGGGAGCCCCCGCGCTGGGGAAGGGGCCGTCCTAGGGCCGGGCGCCGGTGCCCTCCCCGCGCGGCTCGGGCGGGCGGAGGGGGGCGAGGAGTTCCTTTGTGGCTCTGCCTCCGGCGCGGGCGGGCGGGGGGCGCCGCGCAACTTTGCGAGGCGGCGGCGGCGGCGGCGAGCGCGAGACGAGGCCCCGGGGCCCGAGCGGGGCCCCAGCGCGGCCCGCCCCCGCCCGCCCCCTCCCCTCGCGCCGTCGCCAGCGCGGGCGCTGCCCACTCGCCGGAGCCCCGGGCCGGACGGGCTGCGCAGCCGGAGAGGCGGGGGCCCGGCGCGGCCCCCCCGGAGCCGGGCGCCTGGCGCGGGGGCTCGCGGAGCGCACGGGGGGCCGCGCGCTGCAGACCCAGCCTCCCGCCGCCGCCGCCGCCTCGGCGCTTGCAGAACCCAGAAGTGAACAGCAGGCGACCCGGAAGGTTTGCGCGCGGCTCCGCACCGAGCCGGAGCCGGAGCCGGAGCCGGAGCCGGAGCCCCAGCCCGGCCCTGCTCGGGCCGCCGGGCGCGGGGCTGCGGCCGCGTCCCGGAGGCGCCGCCAGCACAGCCAGGTCCGTGCGGGCCCGGGGCGCGGGGAGCGGGCCCGGCGGCGGGGGCACTCGCCCGCCCGCGGGAAAGTTGCGCCGAGTTGCGGGCGGGGGCCGGGCCGGGGCGCGGGCGCTGTCAGCGCGGGCCGGGGCGCTCCGAGGGCCCGGGGCCGCCTGCGCCTCGGGTCCGGCCCGGGGCGGCGGCGGCGGCGCGCGGGGTAGGAAGTCTCCCCGGCGGCGTGTCTGGGGCTGGTCTCCGAGTGTGTGTGTGCGTGCGTGTGTGTGTGTGTATGTGTGTGTGTGTGTGTGTGTGTGTGTTTTCTTAAGCCGGGCTATTCAAACCTGCTGCAATTCTCCGGTAAACAATGATTCATGGGGCTTAATGCAAATAAACGGATTGCAAACGGCGCGGTTCGCGCACTTTGCAGCCGGCCCGGTGGAGCGGCCAGTGCCGGATTTCTCCCTTTTTTTGCAGATCTGCAGAATATGGCGTCCCTGTCCTGTTTTAAAAATAAGCCAGGCTGCCATTTTTGTTTTTCTTTTGTCTGAAAATTTTAATAAAACTGTCTGAGAATGTGGGAGAGGCGGCTGGAAGCAGAGGGGGCACCCGAAGGGTTGGCTTTTTTCTTTTTCTTTGGTGAGAGCCGCGAGCCTTTCGGGGAGGTGAGACACAATGCAATTGCACTTTAAAGGAAAAAAAAGGGGGGAAGCTGCCGGGTGATTTCGGGGGGAGGGCTGGGAATTTAAAGTTAACTCTGAAAGTTTTCTTTCTTTTTTTTTTAAGCCTTTTTTTTTTTTTTGGAAGGCGATGAGATGCCGCGAAAGGATCTCGGGGCCCATTTCTCCCCCCAGCTAGCCGCTTTTGCAGGGTTTTTGGGAAAAGTTAACTGCCGGTTTCCTCAGAGCTGCGCTAGGCGGGGGATGTAGAGGGTTGGGGATGGGAGTTTGGGGGCAAGTCTTTTTGTAAAGGGCTCTATAAAAATGGCATTGTAAGGAACTGTGTCCTCAGATTTGGGGAGAGGGCTGGCGTTAGGGGCTTAGAGTGGGCCCAAGGTTTCCAGCAGAGACCCCTGGCAGGAGGAAATAATCCTGCTCTCTCACCCCCTGCCCTCCAGCCCAGTGGAACCTTCAGGAGCTGTGTGTGGGGGTGGGCCTTTCTCCTTCATGGGTGGCCAGGGCCCCTTGGTAGGCAGGAATCGTGCCCTGGGCGGTAGGGTAATTCCCCCCACCCCTTGGGGGCAAATGTGTTTGGTTGATTGCAGATGGAGGAGCCCTTCCCCAACATGGGGGTCCTCCTGGCCCCCAGAGGTGGCATCTGGCGGTGCGTGCCCTTGGGTGGGCTTTTGGCTGGGTGCAGGCCTGCAGTCCCAGGGGCTGCTGGCTTACAAGCCCCCTGTGGTGTGGCCTCTCCCCTCACGTGTTCTTACCCCTTTCTGCCACCACTGCCCTTCTGAGTTGGAGGCGGTTTAGACTTCTGTTAAGTATTTGGCTGGACAGGTCAGAACCTGCTGGCTCTGCAGGCTGCAGAGGGGGCTTGAAGGCCAGGCCCACACAGTCTGGGATGGCTGATGCTGTCCAAGGCACCTGGCAGGGCTAGGCCTGACCTTTGCCCTGTTGGGAAGATCTGCCTTCTGGGAGGACCCTGTACTCTGCTCTGAGCCTCTCTAGCTCCTGACTCCCACCCCTGCCCCCCATTTCCTGGAGGGGAGACCTTTAAGTCTCATCCCCACTCTGTGTCCTGGCTGCACTGGGCCCTGTGAGCTAGCTCCTAGGGACACAGGGGTTGAAGGCTGGGGTTTAGGGATTCAGAGCTGCAGAGCTAGGCGTGCTTGGGTCGGAGGGTACCAAGCCAGGCATATTTTAGATGGAGAAACTGAGTTCCAGAGAGGGGAAGTGACTTGCCCAAAGTCACACTGCCAGGGAGGAGAGCCGAGCCTGGGACCCAGATGTCCAGGCTCCCACTGTTCTCCACTGGGGGCGGGGTCTGGTGCCCGGAAGGTTCATTTAGGACAGAACTGACTGAAATGGGACAGTATAACCCCTTCACTCCCTTCGACTCCTGTAATCTTTCTTTGGGAATTGAACTTTACAGTTTGCAGTGTGATGCATGGTTGTTGCCACGTCAGGCTCCCCTGGAGACTTAGTTGGGTTAAACTGTCCAGGGAGGACACTGATCCCAATACAGAATTTAGGAAACTGAGTCTTGGAGAGGTTGGACAATGGTAGAGAAGGGCTTAAACTAAGGCCTGCGGACTCCTTGTCTGGGCCTTTCCGAGGCCAAATTTGGTTCCTGCAAGGAGGACTCTTTCTCAACTTCTAGTTTGGCCTTTCACATTCTTGTGTTGACCCCAGGGACTGTGTAAAAATTCAGAACCCCTCCTCCCTTGAAGAATGTCAGAGATGGGAAGGCCCTGGGAGGTCATTTGGCCTCAGAGAAAGGAAGCCACTGGCTTGAAGTCACCCAGTGGTCCTTGTCCCAGCTAGGACTGGAGCCCTGGCCTCCTGTCTCCTTTCTCCTGTGAGACACTCAGAGGGACCATGAACCTCTCTACCCACCACCTGCTCCCCTGGGCTCAGGGGACCGCAATTGCTGGTAGTGGGACTGGGGCTGGGGCATAATGGCCGACACTTGGTGGAGACATGGGTTAGTCCCAGGGGCTGAAGAATAGGCTGTCTGTGGTCTTGGTGAATGGAAGCAAGCTGGTCCCAGGTGGAAAAGAGGAAGCTGCTGTGTAGGTGAGGCATGGACTAGGTCTGAAGCTGGTCTGGCCCTGTCCTTCCCTGGGCGGGCCTGTCCTCACCCTGCCTCTTCATTCATTCATTCATTCATTCATTATTCTGCCATTGGTTAGTTTATTTGTTTATATATTGCTAGATCATTCATTTATTCTTTCATTTTCCATTCATTAGTTTATTGGTTAGTCATTTTGGTGATCTGTCTGTTCATCCATCCATCCATCCATCCGTCCATCCAGCCCCTGGCTTACTCAGCTCAGGTTGGAGAGATGTAATCCTTCAGAGCTCTAAAGCTAACAAGAGGTGAGATTGCAGGTACATAAAGCACTGGCCAGGGCAGTATTCGTGGGGTGTCTGCATGAGTCCCTAGGTACGGTATCTCCAAGAATAGGAGGCTTGAAAACACCGAAGGAATTCCACAGCTTGTCACGGCGGTGGATCTGGGTTCTGAGATCAGGTGCCGTTTGTGTCACATAGCTCTTGTGACATGTATTCTTTTTGTATTCTCTCTGAGCTTCAGTTTCCTTCTCTCTAAAATGGGGGTACTCTCAGAATCTCTCATGGGTTGTTGGGGATGATAACAACACAGTGTCTGCCATGTTTGCCAGGCCTAGCCGGGCATGTGGTAGGAGCTCGGGATATTCACAGTGGATTAGAAGGATTACTAATGACCATCAAGGCCCTGCCTTGACTTTGTGAACCAGGGAGGTAGTTTTAGAATGAGCCAAATGACTGGGGGACCCCGAAAGCCCTGCTCTGCCTTGTCATTCCCGTCGAAACTCTTCCACTGTTCCCTGGATAGTTAGAAGGAAAAGAATCCGAGGTCCTTTCTGGGCCTACAAAGCTCTTCATGAATGGCCTGGGCCCTGCCTACTTTTCAACCTCAGCTTCCCCGCCCTGTCCCCCAATCTCACCACCTCCAGCCATTCTGGCTTCTTTCTGCACCTCGAATCTACAAAGACTGTAGGCAGGGCCTCTGCTTTCCCCTAAATCTTTGCATGGCTGTCACCATCCTAATGACACCTCCTCAGAGGGGCTTCCCTGACCTTCTGCTCTAAAATCGCTTCCCACTGTCACTCTCTGTCACATGAGCCTCTTTATTTTCTTTTGCAGCGCCCAGATCTGAAGCCTTCTCATGTATTTGTTTATTTGCACTTCTTGCTGTCTACACCACGAGAACTTGCCTAAGCTCCGCGCAGGCTTCCAGCGTGGCAGCTGAGGCTTTAGGAGGCGAGGCAGGCTGGCGAGTCCAGGTGTGGCAGCAGCTCTGGTGGCCTGGGAGATGAAGTTACACTGAGGTCTGTCTTCTTCCCCCGGGAGGCTCTAGGTTGTTGTTAGGAAATAATGAGATGATTAAATCACAGACTCTAAGAATCCCAGCCTCTTCCAGTCTCAGAACCTTAGCATCTGAGCTGCTTTCCAGCTCAGAACCTTTGACACTTGGACTCTTCGCATGATCTGATCTTGGATTAAGAATCTTACAAAGTGGACTCTGCCTTATTTATGACACAGAGACCATGTTCTACAAGGCTTCGTAAATATGAGCATGTTTAATCCTCATTGTTATTACCCTGGTTTTGCAGATGAAACTGAGGCATAGAGAGATTAGGTAACTAATTGTCACGGGTGTTTCTGGGGCTGGAACCCGGCACCCTGGGGCTCCTTAGGATCCCACAGCTGTTGAGGGGAAGTCCAACCTCACCTGACCCTGGCATAGGGCAGGAATCCCCTTCCCGCATCTTGACAAAGAGACTTCTGATCTCTGCTAGAAACCCCCTCCAGCGAGCTCCCTCCTCACCAGGCCTCCAACTGCGGTGGCCAGACAGTTCTCATTGCTGGGAAGACTCTCTTCTTTACAAGTATAAAGTGCTGTACCTCTCCAGTGAATAACGCCCGGGAGGTGATGTTACAGTTAGGGTTGCCAGGTGCGTTTGACCTGTGGTTTTATGGCTTCTGTAGCCTCTTTCTCTCCACTGGGTTGTGAGCTCCTTGGGTCAGGTAGCCTCTGTGCACGGTTGCACATGTGAATGGAGGAATGACCGGGTGCACAGAGACTGCACAGATGCTTGGTATTTCCTGAGCTCCTCCTATCTGTAGCACCGTGCTGGCACTTGTCCAGGGTATTTGTCAGGCTTGGTGTACTCCGGGAAAGGAGACACACTTACCCTCCCAATAAAGTCTGTACCTGATGATATTTATATACTCACTCCTGGAGAATCAGAGATCTGAAGCCATGTGCTGATAGAGAGGTGGACAATGCAGATCATCTCAAACCTCATTTTGCTCATTGGGGCACTGTGGTGGGAAGGGAGAGGACAGGCCTCATCCAAGGCCACATGCACCTCCTGTGGCGTTGCCTGGTAGGTTTTATGTTCCCCAGGTGCCAACAGGATACCATAGCCTCTGCCTGGGGGTTCAAGGGCAGAGGAAGCCCTCACTGCAGTAGCTGCTCCCCCTCCAGCACCAGCCTCTGCCATGGGTACAATGTTCCTAGATGCACAGGCGGCTCCTGGCACTTGAGCGATACTGAGGAAGCCAGCCGTGGTGGGCGTGGGTTCGGGGCTGTGATCTTGGGAATGGCTTTCTGGAACTTGGAGCCAGAGCTGGGCCTTGGAGACTGGGCAGGATTGGGGGAGGTAACTGAGTAGTGTCTTTCATGGCTGAGGGGTGAGGGACAGGCTGAGGGATTTGGCTCTGGGGCCTGAGGAGTCCTGCCTTGTCCCTGCCTCATCAGTGTGGCCACAGGATGTCCTTGGGAGGGTCCCCGCCATCTGGGTCCTTTTCTGAGCTCTGGGCAAAAGCTTCAGGCTCCTTGAGAGGCAAGTCTAGCCATCCAGGTTCTGGGGTCCTGTGGGGGGACGTCTGGCTGGGGTGGGCGCACCCCTCCCACACTCAAACATACATTCATACATAGATTCACACGGTGAGCTATTCCACGGCCACTCCCGATTCTACCCCCGCTCCACCTTTCCCTGTTTGGGTACTCCCCGGCTATTTCAGAAATACTACCCCAGGTGCCTTGACCTGGGCTCCAGGAGCCAGGTGTTCAGGAAGCCTGTCTTCTGGAGTGTGTGTCCACACCGACGACACACCACACAGGAACATGCACACATATCCTGCCACTCACAGGCTCCGTGTACACCTGTGCACACCCTTGCAGGAAACGCACAGCCATGTGTCCACTCGGCCACGTGTTCTCACGTGTGGGAGAGACCTGCCTGTGCAGGGGATTCGTGACCATCCCAGAACCCACACTGCTCCTTTACACCTGTGTGAGTGCAGCCTCACATTCTAGGCCTTGCACGAGATCGTAGTGCGTGCACACCCCTGCACTCACAGTGTACCCGCTCCCTGTCTGGATCTGCTTGAGGGGGTAGAGCAGGCCATTCATGTCTTCACTGAGCAATATTTCTTGGGCATTTACTATATCCCAGGCCCTGGGGCAGATGCCAGGGGTAGAGGTGAAGAAAACAGATGTGGTCTCTGCCCCACTTCTCTCTCTGACCACCCTGGCCCTCCCTCAGCCACCATGCCCTGTCCAAACTCTGCTTGATCTGCCCCACAGGCTGCCTGCCAGGGTGGGGAGGACTGAAATGCAGCATGGGAGGGGCTTAGGACCCAAGGTTCCCTGCCCAGGACCCCAGAGACCTGTCGAGAAGGCTCCTGGGGGCCAGGCCAGAGTTGGAGCTCCCCAGTGAGCCTTGCTGATCCCAGACCTGGATCTCCACCAGCCAGCAGAACAGCCCTGGGGTCCTGAGAGCCACCCAGAGCTGCTGCACCCTCTGGGCAGTGGAACCCAACTGGTTTGTCAGGTTCCCACGTTGGGAAAGGCTCTCATTCCTCAGAGAACCTATCACCGATGGCTGATGCTAACACTTAAGAGGCATTACTGCACGCCGGGTGCCATTCGAAGGATGTTAGCCTGTTAACTCCTGCAGTCCTGGGCAACCCTGTGGAGATACCTTATCATCCCCAGTTCACAGATGAGAACCCTGAAGTTTGGGGATTTGTGACAATCCCAGGAATCCAAGCTCTGCTCTCTGGTTCCAGTACTCGCACTTTCAACCCCTGAGCTGCCACATTGCTCCTGAGTGTCCAGGGACCTGGACTGGGGTTTAGTTGAGCCCTTCCATTCCTAGAGGAGGGAATGGAGGCCCAGAAAGGAAGCAGGCTCGCCAGAAGGTTCTGCTCCCGTGGCCCTCACTAGAGCATGGCCTGGCTGGTTAGCACCACGCTGAGCCTCATTCCTGACTCCAGACAAGGAGGCGAGGACCATAGGAACCGGGGGTCAGGGTCCCTTAGACATCCTGGACATGTGCTTTACAGTAAGCCAGTGAGCGCTCCATCTTTCTTTTTTGGGTTTTTTTTTTTTTTTTGCGGTACCGGGGATTGAATCCAGGGGCGTTCTACCTCCGAGCTACACCCCCAGCCCTATTTTTTATTCTTTATTTTGAAACAGGGTCTCGCTAAGTTGCGGAGGACCTCACTAAGTAGCTGAGGCTGGCCATGAACCTGGATCCTCCGGTCTCAGCCTCCCAAGTACTGGGATTACAAGCGTGTGCCACCACGCCCGGCTAGCTCTCCATCTTTCTGAGCATGTGTTATATTTCAAAATGTTCACAGCACCTACCTCACAAGGTCTTTGAGTGAGAAATGCCTGTGAAGCTTGGCATGGGGGAAGTGTCCAGTAACTGTCACCGTCACCTTCATCCCGTGCTGGGGATGGAGCGGGGGTCCCCAGGGGAACTGGAAGTAGAGGGGGGCCTGTGTTCAAAGCCTACAGAACATTCTCTTGGCCCTGAGGTGTCAGCCATTCACTAGTTGAGGGTCCTGGGGCTTCCTGAGAAGGCCCACTGTCCGGGGCATCTCTGGGTGGATGGAGGTGGGGTGGGGGTCCTAGATGGCGATGGGCTGGGACAGTGGGAGGGACAAGGAGGGGACTGGCAGCATCCCAGCTCCCATGACCTAGGCACAGACAGCCGCCTCTTCCTGCTAGGATAGCTCCGCCATCATAATGAAAACAGCCCTTCCCAGCCCCGCAGGGCTGCGGAAACCCAGCCTAATTGGATCCAGGACCCTCGGGAGCCTCGCTCCCCACAGGAAGTTCCGAGGCTGGCCTGGCCAGGGTCTTGGGGGTGGGGTGGGGTACCGCAGCTGCTGCTCTAGGCTTCTTGGCGTCAGGGTGGGTGGAGGGCAGAAGGGCCGCGGGAGGTGGAGCACGTGAGGGTCTCAAGGAGCCAGGAAGATGTGGGACCTCAGCTGCTCTCCTAGAGGGTCTCCTGTTGTCCGTTCCAGGCCACCCTTCTGGCCCCATGAAGACCTGTGCATTGAAAATCTTGGCCAGGGCCCTCCTGTGCCATCTCCACCCCATGGCCTTTCATCCAAGCACCTGGCCCTGTGCACTCTGCCCCCGCCCCTGCTGCCCCTGGGAATTCCCTCTGCAGACCAGTCATGTCCTGTGCTTTCCTGCCTCCGGGCCTTGGCACATGCGGCTGCTTCCGCTTGCTCTCCCAGGAAGCCCGCGGCCTTCCTCGCCTTTGCACACGCTGCCCCTCTGCTCGGGATGCTCTCCCTGCCCTCTTGCTCTCCTGGCAAGCTTCTCCGTGGAAAGAGAAAGACACATGGAAAGACCCCTCCTCTCGTGAAGTATCTCAGGTGCTTACTGAGCACTAGCGTGGACTGGGCCTTGAGCACCTCCCCGGTGGCCAGCCCTTGACTCTAGGCTGCAGTTGCGGTCCTGTCCTTGTGGATCACAGCTGATTGGGAGATAGGTGTATTTAGAGGTGTGGGACAGAAGTGGGTTAGGGAGAGAGAATGCAAGGGGCATGGGAGTGAATAGCGGGGTAACCCAAGTCCTGTCGTGGGGAAACCTAAAGGAAGAGCGGCTGAGCTGTGGCGCCCAGAACCAGACCCCAGCCCCGCCTCAGCTCACAGCTGCCTTGGAGGCTAGACAGACAGTAACCAGGCCCTCTGCCCAGGAGTCCCTTCCTCCCGGCTCTCCTGCTGGGGTTGAAGGTGGCGGCATGGGCTTGTTGTGGGACTTGGGGTGAGCCCCTGAGTCCCCCCTCTGGGGCAGATTTGCAGGACTTGAGGCTAGAATCCTGTGTGGGCTTCATGCACAGGACTAGGGTGTTTGCTTTGCCAATGCTTGCTGAAGCTTTAGTTTTATTAAAAATATCTCTGGCCGGGCGTGGTGGCGCATGCTTGTAATCTCAGTACTTGGGAGGCTGAGACTGGAGGATCCAGGTTCACGGCCAGCCTCAGCTACTTAGTGAGGCCCTCCGCAACTTAGCGAGACCCTGTTTCAAAATAAAGAATAAGAGCCGGGCGTGGTGGTGCATGCTTGTAATCCCAGTACTTTGGAGGAGGATACCGGAGGATCTGGGTTCGCAGCTAGCCTCAGCTACTGGGTTCGCAGCCAGCCTCAGCTACTTAGTGAGGCCCTCCGCAACTTCATGAGACCCGGTTTCAAAATAAAAAGGATAAAAAATAGGGCTGGGGGTGTAGCTTGGAGGTAGAATGCCCCTGGGTTCAATCCTGGTACTGCAAAAAAAATAAAAAAAATAGGGCTGGGTGTGTAGCTCGGAGGTAGAATGCCCCTGGGCTCAATCCCCAG
>PVJS01037777.1:0-19732 GCA_004027185.1 Glis glis
CAAAAAAAAAAAAAAAAAAAAAAATCATCAGATTTTTTTTTTTTCCCAGTACTGGAGATTGAACCCAGGAGCATTCTGTCTCTGAGCTACACCCCAGCCCTCTTTTATTTTTTATTTTGAAACAGGGTCTCACTAAGTTGCTGATGGCCTTCCTAAGTTGCTAAGGCTGGCTGGGAACCTGCAATCCTCCTCTCTCAGCCTTCCAAGTACTGGGATTATGAGCATGTGCCACCACGCCTGGCTAGCGTATAAGATCTTTTTTTCAAAATAATTTGTCTTGTCTTTCACTGTTCCCATTGAAAAAAATATTTCCTGCCTCTCTTTCACTACTCATTTGACAAACATCTCCTCTCTGGTTGTGTGGTTGTAATCCTTTTCAAAATTTTCATATTTGTTAAATATATGTATTCCTTGTATAACCCAAATCCTTTATATTTTTTAGGAATTACCTAAATAACTTGTAGTTTTTCTTACTTCCATACCATGTTAGTCTGTATGAATTCACAGTACTAATTTTCTCTTAGTGTCTCCTAAGTTATCCTGCCTCAGTTTCTCTTATATTCCTCTCTCCTGCACCCTACCCCCACCTCCAACTAATTAATCAATTCCTTCTTCGCACACCTTGGTTAGTGTGGACTCTGGGTACTTGGTGTCACTGCCTGGTTAACTCTGTCTTCCTGTCTCCTTCCCTCCCTCCCTTCCCTACTATCTCCCTCTTCTTCATTCTTTTTCTTTTCTTCTCTCCAATATCTCCAGTCTGTACCCCTGCCTTTAGTTCCCCCAACTCACTTCTCTTTTTCTCTGTCTACCCGTCCCTTAGGGAGTCTGTGTCTGTTTGTGTCTCCTTCCTCTGTCCACACTCTCCATTGGCTGGTTCCATATTCCTTGGCCTCTGTCAATGTTCTCAGTCATTCTGCATCTAGGTCTCCCTCTAGAAGTCCACTTCTTTTCTTCCTCTTCTCACTTTCATCTTTCCTCTTTCTTTTGTTCCTTACTATTGCTCCCTTTTGTTCTTCCTATCTTCTTGAGTACTTTCTAGTAACTATAAAAGATTGAAAGGTAAATCAAAAACAAGTCTTTTCCTGGAAGAAATTGTTTTCTCATGGCAGGTAATACAGGTACAAAAATAACTAAAGTCCAAGCTTGGAGGCAGTAAATATCACAGAAGAGAGATACACAGTGAAAGGAGAGACAGCTGCTACCTGAGGGCATGGGAGACGGTTGTGGATCAGAGGGCATTGACTAGTGTGGAGAAGTAAAAACTCAGGCATGTAGAGATTGGGGTGACCGGAATCTGGTAGGAGAATCAGCATAAGCAAAGACACCGAGACTGTAACACTGAGGAAAAGCATGGTGAATTTGGTTAGCTTGGAGGTGCAAGGCCAAATGAAAGAAAACAGTAATGTGTCACATAGCAGTGAGGATAGGCATTTAATCATGTGTGATCTTGTAATACCTCTCGCGTTCCATTATTTGTTAAAACTGAGTCCTGTGTCTTATCTCATCAGCTGAGATGAAGGGTTTCATCTTCCTGTCCCTCATAGAACTGCACAGTGCTAAGGTCTTGAAGTTGCACACCAAAACATTTGCTGCAGGAAGGAGAAGGAAGCTCAGGCTCACCATCATTGTTGAGCGCTGGTTAGTTCAGCCATCACGTGGCACTGTGCCACTCTGTGTGTGACTTGGTGCCTCAGTCTCCTGGCTGCAGTAGCCATGTGTGAAAGTACCTGTGCTGCAGCCACTCACAGTATGCTTTGGGGATCACCTCTTCTGAGTCATGTGGCATGTGCATTTTATTACAGTTTCCTGGGCCCCACCTTAGAATCCTAATGTTGTGGGAAGCTTTTTAGAAAATCTGTTTTTTTTTTTCAGCGTTAGGAATTGAACCCAGGTCCTTGAACATGCCAGGCCACTGTGTACCACATGCTGTACCACTGTGCCACATCCTTAGCCCTTTTCATTTTATTTTGAGACAGGGTTTGCTAAATTACCCAGGCTGGCCTTGAACTTGAGATCCTCCTGCTTCAGGCTCCTTAGTATCAGGGATTACAGGTTTGTGCCACCTTGACTGGCGAAAATCTGTATTTTATTTTATTTTTTGGTGCTGGGAGTTGAACCCAGGGCATTCTACCTCCAAGCTACACCCCCAGCCCTATTTTACTTCTTATTTTGAAACAGGGTCTCACTAAATTGCGGAGGGCCTCACTAAGTTGCTGAGGCTGGCCGCGAACCTGCGATCCTCCTGTCTCAGCCCCCCAAGTACTGGGATTACAAGCGTGCACCACCACGCCCGGCTTGAAAATCTGTATCTAATAAGGTCTTAGCTGGATATGTGTCAGTAGTCCCAGCAACTTGGAAGGCTGAGTTGGGAGGATTGTGAGTTTGAGGCCATCCTGGGACAGACTGATTCAAAAATAAATTAAATAAGCACTTATGGACTTCACATTTTGAAGGCTTTTCTGAGGATGCAGGCAACTTTTTGTTAACTCTCATAAAATTATCCTCTTTACACTTTCATACTAAGCTGATACTCTAATATACTGTACTCTTTAGGAAGCGTAATGGGGATAGGGGTCTAAATGTATATGAACCTCTGTTTATGATCCCTTAATACATTTTTTCTGTTATAATAAAAAATCTTTTTTTGTCTTTCTGAGAACATATATTTGATTGAGAGAATGTTAAAGGAGGGAGTATATACTATTCTTATGTAGTATCTGAAACCAGTGTTTTTTTAGAACCAACTTAAACAGAACAAACCCAAACTAGGCTTTACAGTGGTGTGTGTGTGTGTGTATGTGTGTGTGTGTGTGTGTGTATGCACGCATGTGCACGTGTGTAGTTTTATTTAGTTTATATTTTTCTTTACTCCAGTGACTTGTGGTTTTAAACAGATCTTAAAATCTTTGCAAAGAATAGCCAGACGTGGTGGCGCACGCTTGTAATCCCAGTACTCTCTCACTCTCTCTCTCTCTCTCTCTCTCTCTCTCTCTCTCTTTCTACCTAGTGAGGCCCTCCGCAACTTCGTGAGACCCGGTTTAAAAAATAAAGCATAAAAAATAGGGCCGGGGGCGTAGCGCAGAGGTAGAATGCCCCTGTGTTCAATCCCCGGTACCAAAAAAAAAAAAAATCTTTGCAAAGAAGATTGTTTGCTTAAGGAGAGGCCTCTAATGTCTACTTTCAGATAAGAACTGGCCTCTGACTCACGTTTTAGGATTACATTTATAAATGGAGTAACTGTTGAATCAGTTAACTGTGGAGTATTTTTATCTGAGTAAAACTCGATCTGTTGCTTTTTTATGTGAGAGTATACTTTAAAAAATAAATGCTAAAGCCGGTGTGGTGGCGCACACTTGTAATCCCAGTACTTTGGGAGGCGGAGACTGGAGGATCCGGGTTCGCAGCCAGCCTCAGCTCTCTCTCTCTCTCTCTCTCTCTCTCTCTCTCTCAGTGAGGCCCTCCGCAGCTTCGTGAGAACCGATTTCAAAGTAAAGGATAAAAAATAGGGCCGGGGGTGTAGTGTGGAGGTAGAACGCCCCTGGGTTCAATCCCTGGTACCGCTAAATAAATAAATAAATAAATAAATAAATAAATAGATAAATGCTAAAGCATGAGACAGCAAAGAAACACTTAATGTTTTAAATTGGTGCCTGTAGTTTTCACTTTCTTTTATTTTTGGGGGGGAGGGTACTGGGGATTGAACTCTGGGAATATTCTACCTCTGAGCCACACCCCCAGCCCTGTATATCTTACTAATTTGCTGGGCCTGGACCCCAACCTGTGATCCTCCGGTCTCAGCCTCCTAAGTACTGGATTACAGGTGTGCACCACCATGCCCAGCTAGTTTTCACTTTCAACTTTTGTTTTTCATACATGTCTTTTAGTTTTATTTCTTTGTGTGGCTTTCCTTCATTGATTAGAAGGCTTTTCTCTTTCATAAGGTTTGTACAAAGTAATTTATTTGAACACTGCTATATTTATTCTTTTGGAATTTAGATCTTGACATCTGCTTTTAAAATAAAATGGAAATAAGTTTAAAAATAAACTTAGGCCCTAAAGCTTTTCACATCAATATTTAATAAAGTTTAGGATAGAGTTGATGTAACTCAGTAAGTAGGTGAGCAATTTGTAGCATGTTGTTTTAAAGATTCTGCTGAAATTATTGGAACCAAATTTTCTTTTTCTCTAAAAATATTAATTCTAAAGCATTTTAAATGTTTTTATGCATATGGCATTGAAGTGATGCTTATTTTTCCCTTTCTGCAGTCACTTTGAATCTTAATATCACAAATTTATAACGTGGTTGTTGATAAAGAACTGGTGTGTAAAGAACTAATGCTTGGAATTGGATAGCTTTTGCAGAGTTAAATCAGGATACATGCAGCTGCTATAAAAAGCCAAAGAAACTCAATTGCAATTTTATTGTCCAGTTTGATAGATTTCCTGCCACCTTTGTAGCAGGGAAGCGGTTTGTCACTGCGTGCCGCTCCTCTAGCAGCCGAGCTAGGTTTTGTAAGCAGTAATGGGCTCTTCAAGACAGTGTAACTGCACCGTGTTGGTTTCTTTGGTGTCAGGGTTTCAAGTGTGTGCTGGTGAGCTGTGTAATTTCATCGTTCTGTTTATTGTCTAGGTTTTCACTTTTTAATCTTTCTTTTTAAAAAAGTACCCAAGATAGACCCTATCATACTGTTAAATAATACTGTTTCCACTTGGTATGCCAGAATGCTTCTACTCTATAATTAAAATTTAAATGAAGTCTTTTAAACTTCTGAATTATGAGATTTGTTAAAAATTCTTTTTCTAAACAAATAAAACTAGAATCCGTAGGCACTATATTTTATCTAGACTCATATTGCCATAAGGTAGAATGGGTTTATGACTTAAAATAATGCACAAGTAAAAGTCACTCTTGAATTAAATTTCTCCCTAAATGATGAATTCCAGTAAATTACTTAATTAGACTAGTTGAAATATCTGAAGAATTTACTTATTGTTAACAATCTCATGAAATGGCATAAGTATAAATCTCATTCATTTTATAGAAGACAGAAAGTACCATTTAGATGAGTACATGCATGTAGAATTTTGTTTTAGAAAAAAATTCTCTAAGTGGCTGGGCATGGTTGTAATCCCACGCTTGTAATCCCAGTACTTGGGAGGCTGAGACAGGAGGATTACAGGTTCGAGTTCAGTCTTAGCAACTTAGTGAGACCCTAAGCAACTTAGTGAGACTCTGTTTCAAAATAAAAATAAAAAAGGGTTGGGGGTATAGCTTGGAGGTGGAATGCTCCTGGGTCCAACCTCATCAACCCTAACACACTTTCCTACACAAAAGTCATAATTCTCTAACTGGTTTCTTAGAATTATTTTTTAAACTGTCATGTATATATTGTGTGTATATGTGTTTATCATGGTTATATAAAATTAAAAGCTACCTATTTTAGAAAAATTTACAGTTTCCATATTTCATCGTTAGTATTTTATATTTAATTGCTAAAGTATTCTTGGTTTTAAACATTTTAAATCAAATAACATTTGTTATTTTAAAATAATTTAAAAATAGTTGTTCACTGCAGGAAATTTAGAATTCAATACAAATGTGCGCGTGCGCGCACACACACACACACACGCACGCACACACAACCCAAACCACTCATTATTGAAACATTTATGTAAAACTTAATATTAACATTTTGGGGTAAGACCTTCCAGTTTTCTGTTCTATACACATATACATACATGTAATTATTTACTTAGAAAAATGTGATCATGTTTATGCTATTTACAATCTTATTTCATTGTATTCTTACATGAATTTAACAGCTGCATATTATTTGGTATGTATAACGTATCATATTATGCAGAAGTAAAGCTAAGAGCAAAAACTTCAGCTTTGATGTAACATATGAATGCTTTCAGACCACTTACAATTTTAGAAAGGAGTGATTGTGTAAGTGACTCAAGTTAATTTTTTCTATTCTGGTATTCTGCAAAATTTTATTTGGAAAAATTTGTGGAGGTGGTATTTTCGACATCTATTTATATTATAATGTATTACACTTACATGAACTTTCTATTATTGTTGAGCAGTGATGATCCTGCTCTTATATATGTAACCCTTAGTTCATATGATAAAGTCCTATAAGTAGAATTTTTAAAAGGAGCCTAAACATTTTAAAAACTTTTAGCACATATTGCTAAGTTGCTCTCTAGAAATCTGTACTAGTTTATATTCTAGATTTGCATGAAAGCATCTTTTTGACTCTTCTTAAGAAATAAAATTGATCAGGATGACGTTTTATTAAAATAAAAGATTAGTAAGTTATTTCCTATGCTATTTTATGTCATGGTTCTCCCTAGCTTTTTATATGAGGATAATAGTACTACTGCTAAGCTTTTAGAGTTGCTCTTAAGTATGTCAATAATGCCAGATGCTTAAGTATTTGAAGAAATATATATCCAGAATTGCCTAAGAAAATATGCATAACTTACTGTATTTTTAAGCATATTGTGGAACTAGCGAACAACTATTGATCATGTGGGAATTTTGGTGCTTTAAGGAAATTTGAGGGCAAAATTTATTTTTTCTTTTAAATAAATTCTAGAATGTTTTCATGTGTTAGTATATTTATAGAGATTAAGAAAATATCTTTTTTTTTTTTTGTGGTACCGGGGATTGAACGCAGGGGTGTTCTACCTCCGCGCTACACCCCTGGCCCAATTTTTTTTTATACTTTATTTTGAAACTGGGTCTCACGAAGTTGCGGAGGGCCTCACTAAGTAGAGAGAGAGACAGGGAGAGAGAGAGAGAGAGAGAGAGAGAGAGAGAGAGAGAGAGAGAAAGAAAGAGAGAGCGAGAGAGAGTGCGCTGAGCCTGGCTGCGAACCTGGATCCTCTGGTCTCCGCCTCCCAAAGTACTGGGATTACAAGCTTGCGCCACCATGCCCGGCAACAAAATATCTTAATAAGTGGTTTGACTACTTCATTTGCTACTTATGAGGAAGTGTGGCTTAAAAATTATTTTATGAAGCCAGGTGTGGTGGTGTATGCCTGTAATTCCAGTCCTTGGGAGGCCGAGACAGGAGAGTTGTGGGTTGGAGGCTAGCCTCAGCCACTTAGCAAGGCCCTCAGCAACTTAGTGAGCCCCTGTTTCAAAATAAAAAAAAAATAAAATAGGACTGGGGGTGTAGCTCAGAGATAGAATTCCCCAGTATCCCCCACACACAATTATTTTATGAAAGAAGAAAATCTATTTTTGTATTTACTATGGTTGCTTACTAAAGAAGGTGAACTTCCAAGTAACAACTGCAATCTTGATAGTAAAGGGGAGGAAAAGGAAATCTTTTCCCTTTACCCATCGTAAGTTCATTTGCTGGGGCCTTGGAAATTAATCTGACAAACAAATTAACAAGACAAACACATACCAATTTATTTAGTAAATACTCATAAGGAAATGAAGACCCAGTGAAAGTATTAAACTTGCTGTTTGTATTCTAGGTTAGATGCAGACTGAAAAGTTGTGGGAAATGGGCTAGGATACGGCAGTGTGCGCTAAGAGCAGCAGACAGGAAACTCAGCTAGGACTGTGGTCAGAGTCGAGACCTGCTCATGCAGATTGCAGATTCCTTTCTGTGTCCCCTGTTTCCTTTTCTCCTGGTGGAGCGAGGGGACCGCTCGTGGAATCATCTTATGACTTGCTTCAAGAATGAAGGGCCAGAATTCAGAGATTCCTTCCTGCACTTGACATTTTTCAAAATCCTCAGCTTAAAATATTTTAATATGCTAAGCTATTGTATTTTAGGGTAGTGTGTTCTGAACCCTGTCAACAACATAAAAACAATCACCTTTGTTGCCAAAACAAAAGCAAATGTGTTTCCATAAGCAAAATCAAAAGGCAGATGACAAATTCTGAAAAATCACTTAGATCCAATGTAAAGATAATAGTGTGTGTGTGTGTGTGTGTGTGTGTGTGTGTGTGTGTGTGTATTATTGGGGATTGAACTCAGGGGCAATCTACCTTTGAGGTACACCCCCAGCCCTATTTTATTTTTTACTTTGAAACAAGGTCTTGCTAAGTTGCTGAGGGCCTCGTTAAATTGCTGAGGCTGATCTTGAACCTGCAATCCTCCTGTCCTAGCCTCCCAAGTACTGGATTACAAGCATGTTCTACCTCCCCCCACTAAGATAATACTCTTAACTAGAAATTGATAGGAAAAAACAATAGAAAAATGTACAAAGGACATGATCAAACATTCCACAGAAAGCTGTGTGTACCTCAGGTATATAAAAAGATGCTGGCCTACTTATTATAAGGAGATCATAAATTAAAACCATCCTGAAATAGTTCATCAAGAAAATTAAGTGACAAAAGTGAGGCACATTGTGTATACTGAGTATATGTGGGTAATAAAAATAGGAAAATAAGAATTTATATCTGTGTGTCTATGCAAAAATATACCATGGAAGGATACATAAGAAATTAGTAGGTGATTCATTGCCTGATTATTGGTAGGACATTTGCAAGTGAGGATCAGTGGTAGAAGGGAATCTTTTATGTCATATTGCGTTATATTGAACCATATATATATAACCTATTAAAAATTTTTAAGTTCATTGTACTTTGGAGGCTGAGGGAGGAGGACTACAATTTTGAGGCCAGCCTGGGCAACTTAGTGAGACCCTGTTGCTAAATAAAAGATAAAAAGGATTGGGGGTGTAGCTCAGTGGTAGAGCAATCCCTAGTACTGTAAAAAGAAAAAAAAATTTATGTTCATTACATGAATGGATGTCTAGTGATTATTGTGCCTATCGCTTGGTTTCCTTATGGGATTGTTTCCCTTTGATATTAAATTTATAATGCTTTTTTCATAATAATTCTCTGATAGTTTTCTTGGGATAGCATAAGCTTTATACTTGGTATCTTTCCAGTACCTTCTATTAGGGTAGCCATTTAGCTTTGTATCTGGACTATCTAGATTACTAATCTAGGTACTTTTAAAAAATTGGTCGTAGATATTTATAATTTATTGGTTACCTTATGCTACTATTATTGCAAGCTGTTGTGTCAGAGTCCGTGTAAAAGATCTCATCTGTGTAGTGCTAATAATTTTGACCTATGTCCATTGATACCTCATATAGAAAGATTCAGCTGTTTTTAAAGATATATCTGATTTATCAACTGTGGAAAAGATTGATAACCTCTGAATTAGAAACTAAGATACCACATTTAGCTGGTATTGCCATACAAAAATACCATACAATGAAAAAGATGCATCAGCTTAAAAACAAAATCAGTTGCTAAATATTACCTACCACTTACAAAGTGTGATTTTTTATAGGTTAAACATTTTAAATATATGGATTAAAGAGATAATATTCATTTCTTGAAGTATTGCATTCATCATTTACCTCCTTGTTAGTAAATTTGCATGCCAATTAAGTTGAAAGTAATGGCAAGAGAAATGTTGTAGTTATTAGCTCATAAGTATCTTTAACTAGTAGTTTATAGAAGTGCTTTCCAAACATTACAAATAGCTATAGATTAGCTATCAAATGATTGTGAAGATTAATGACTAGTCTTTTAGCTGGGTAATTTACAACAATATCTGGTAATTAATTGGGTATTATCAGCTTTAAAGTCACAAATACCTTAAAGAAAACAGCATCAAAAAAGATAACAACAATGATAATTATTTAATTGCCATTTAGTTTTTAGACTATTAAAGTAAATTAAAAAGAAATTTAAATACCAACCAATTTCAGAATTTTAAATTCTGAAGGTAATTGCTTTTCAATCTGTGATTTTTTATACTCAGTCTGACTATTAATCAAATATGAAGATAGAGTAAAGATATTTTCAGAACCTTGGGGTCTCAAAAATTTTGGTTCATGTGCTGTTAGGAAGGCACTGGCATATGTACTGTACTGAAGCAGGGAATCAACAAAGATATGAAATACAAGAAACAGAAGAAACTGCACGCAAGGCGGATGAAGGTGATCTCTAGGTCTAGTGAAGGGGGTTCCAGGATGGCAGCCATGTGACAGACGTAGATGGCAGTCCATCTAGAGTGGAGCAGTTTGACTCAAGACACACTTATGGGGGCTGTTCCTGCCAAAATACCAGCAACCTTTATAACTTAAAAAAAAATGTCTGAGGACAGATTACCCATGCGAGATGGCCCATATTGTTAGGAGTACCTGGCTTTTTTTTTCTTTTTTTTTTTTTGCGGTACTGGGGATTCAACCCAGGAGCATTCTACCTCCGAGCTACACCCTTAGCCCTATTTTTTAATTCTTTATTTTGAAACAGGGTCTCACTAAGTTGCGGAGGGCCTCACTAAGTAGCTGAGGCTGGCCCCGAACCCGGATCCTCCTGTCTCAGCCTCCCAAGTACTGGGATTACAAGTGTGTGCCATCAAGCCCAGCTTGGAGTACCTGGCTTGTCTCAACCATGAATCCCATATGCTGCTTTGTCTTACTTCTGAGGGTAGAGGCTGATCAGAGTGAGTTTGGGATTGAAGAATGTAAAGTAGTCTACTTCCTACACCTTATTCATGCAAAATAACCACTGCTTGGGTCACATACCCAGGCTGGATGCTTCAGTCCTCTGTACTTGTGTATTTCCCGGTAATTCTTTTTTTTTTTTTTGCGGTACCGGGGATTGAACGCAGGGGCGTTCTACCTCTGCGCTACATCCCCAGCCCTATTTTTTATACTTTATTTTGAAACCGGGTCTCACGAAGTTGCGGAGGGCCTCACTAAGGAGAGAGAGAGAGAGAGAGAGAGAGAGAGAGAGAGAGAGAGAGAGAATGAGACAGGGAGAGAGAGAGCCAGAGAGCTGAGGCTGGCCGCGAACCTGGATCCTCCGGTTTCCACCTCCCAAAGTACTGGGATTACAAGCGTGTGTCACCACGCCCGGCCTTCCCGGTAATTCTTAATGGCCTTGCCTGCAGGCTTCCCAGAAATAGCCAGAGAACAGAATATCCTCTCAGAGAAGCTGAAGCCCGTGACTTACAGATTCTGTGTGTTTTGTGTTCTGCTTCTGTGAGTTTTTAGTTAGTTGTGATAAAGTTGCCCTATATTTACACAGTTGGCTACATTTGTACTAGTTTTAGTTTTTCAGACTAAATGTAACAAGTGTGCCTACTATATAGGTGGTAAACATATTAAAAAACAAGTAGTAAAGAATAGAAATGTAAGGATAGTGATTTCCTTCTGATGGAGGTGGGGAGGTTAGAGAATATAATTTGGGAGGGTCCCACAGGGGAATTGTGAAGTATTGGTAATATTCTGTTTCTTAACATGGGTTGTTGATACATGGGATTAAAAAATATTCTTTAACCTGTACATATAAGTTGCATATACTCACTGATATATTTTATAAAAATTTCAAAGGCCTTTTATTTGAATAAAATTAAAGCAAGAGATTGCTGAAAATTAAACTCATTCTATAACAGTAGTAAAAGTAGCCAGACATGGTGGCACATGCATGTAATCCCAGTACTTGGGAGGCTAAGACAGGAGGATCACAGGTTCAAGGATAGCCTCAGTAGCATAGTGAGGCTCTCGGCAACCTAGCGAGACCCTACTTCAATACAAAAAAATAAAAAATAAAAAGGGCTTGAGGGAGGGGGTGTAGCTCAGAGGTAGTATACCCCTGGGTTCAATCCCTGGTAACACACACACACACACACACACACACACACACACACACACAAAGATCTATTTTCAAAATCAGTATAAGATTGGTAGTGTGTAATTTGTCTTTCTTAGCTAATGATAACTGTTGTATCTTTGCAGAAATGATCTCCCTAAAGTCAGTTTTCCAATGATCCCTTTAAAATAGAAATTGGATTGTGTCTTCTCTTCACTCATAATTCTCAAACAGTTCCCTGAGAAATAAATCCAAAGTCTTTATCACAGTCTTCGATCAATCATAATCTAGCTGATAGCTACATCTCTGACCTCATCTTCTGCAGTTCTCAGTCCACTGGTTTATTGTTATTCTTCAAACATGCCGAGTTTATTTGGGCTCCAGAGCCTTTGCATTTGTTCTCTCTGCCTGCAACTCCCTTCCTTTTCACACAGCATGCTTTCTCTTTTATTCTTGTTTTTGTTCAAATATAACTGAGAGGCCTTCCCCAGTTACATCCTCACCTTCTAGACTTCTGTCCACAGTTATTCTCTATGTCCCCCTCTTTCCTTCAAAGCACTTATTACCACTTGACATTATCTTACATGTCCATGTGTTTATTTTCTGCCTCCTCCATTAGAATATAAGCTCCATGAAGGCAGAGGCATTGGGCTGTTCACCACACAGTGCCCAGCATGCTGTAGATACTCAGTAAAGTTTTGTTGAATGAATATGAGGAATCGATCAATTAAAATACAGAATACATTTCAAAAATACTGGCATTATGGGTATAAAAGAAATTGATATTTTGTTAATGTTATTGTGTCATTTTACTGTTCAGTGTGGAGGATGTGTATTTCTTTTAAAAATATTTATATAGCTCCCTAAATATTTATAATTAAGAAAATATTTTCAGTTAGGAAAAATATTTACAAATGTTTATTTCCTAAATTTTTTTTAGCTATATCACATTATAGCATGGATGTTCTGTTTCTTTCATGAATAAAGATCAGTTAATATCTGTAGGAGGATAGCATTGCATTGTGCATTACTTATACTTTTGTTTGCCTTTTACTCATGTGATTCAAAAAGACCTGTGAAATTTAGTGTATATGTAAAAACTCAGTTTTTCTTTTGTTATCTCCTACCATCTTTCTATACTAGGCTCAATAAATATTTATTGAATATGTTGAATTTACCATATATGTTATTATAATGTATAGGAAGAAACAGCTTTAGCACTAATAAACTATAGTTGTGTTTATACTTTCTGCATGTGTTATACTTTTTCCATTGTGTTTTTTTTGAGGGGGGGTGATTTGAGGAGTGGTGGTTCCCATTGAAATACAGGTCTAAAGATATAATGGTGGTTATAAAATAATAATCCTTGAGAGCTTAAAAATTATAAATCCTGTTACATCACAATCACAGTGTTCTCATTTTTACTTTTTCTGTCTTGAGTTTTTTCTCACTTACTTGGGTAAAGGCACATCATGATAAAGGAAGGTTCACAGTGATGACCTCACAGTAGTCATCACACATGAGTGGGATGAGTGGTGCATGGATGTATTGACTGGAACTTTCTGATCATTTGCAGTCAATTCAGACTTTGGGAAGGTTTGGATCTCCCCCCCCCCCAGTATTAAAAGAATTTGTATTCTTTAGCTTAATAAGAAAAAGCTTTTGTAGCTAATAGGTATATGGGGAGCTGCTATACTAATGATCATAATTATTTTTATTATCTCTCCTAAGGACAAATAATTGGGAAATGGGTTTTCACTGCATTTGAGACAGTGTATTATTTAGTACATGACACCTTCCCAATGGTGCAGACTCACTGTCTGGTTCAAGTTATAGAGGCCAGTAGAATAGTGGATTCTTTTCTTTGTACATGTTTAAGAACAGATTAACTAATTATATTCTTGTTGTGGTTTCATGCTACAAAATAAGGATATTATAGGAAAATTAAGTTTTACTGTTTTAAGTAAACTATGTATCAAAAAGTTATTAAAATATTTTAATTTTGTGTTCTGCATGCTGTGCTCTTTTTCATGTATATTTTAACTGATTGTACTTTTTTCATCTAGGTCACTTTTGAAATACACAAAGAAAACCTTGCCAATATATTTAGGGAACAGCAGGGAAAAGTTGATGAAGAAATAGGGCCACCTTCTTCAAGTCCAGTTCCAGCCGTCACTGGCATTAGCAGGGATGTTGATGTTTCAGTGGGGTTCCAGCAGTCAGATATGAGGGATTCTCCTGTCTCTCATTTCACCACAAATAGTGATGAAAACTCAAGTATTGAGAAGACAAATTCAGTAGAATCTGCATCCAACCTTGAGCTGCAAGTGCACAATGCATCTGATGAAGAAAGGAAAGCTGAGCAAGAAAATCAGGAGTCGCTGGATGAAATCACTCTGGAAGAGACACTGACAAATGAGACAAAGCATGCAGGTGATTTCAAAGCATCTTCTGATGTAGTAGAACCCGAAACTGTTTTCTCTAATCATTTTAAAACAACTGGCAAAGACACAGTGACCATTGGTGAAGTAACTGCTTCCGTAAGTTCTCCTTCAGAAGAGGATGCTTCAGAGATGCCAGAATTACTGGAAAAGTCTATAGTAGAGGAAGAAGATGAGGACTATGTGGAACTGAAGGTCGAAGGTAGTCCTGCTGAGGAAGCCAGTCTGCCCCCGGAGCTCCAAGATGAGCGCTCGTCTCCAGCTGCTTTGGAGGCCAGTGACAGACCCGACGTGCTGAGTGATGACCACGAGTTAGTCTCTGCAGAGAAAGAACCTGCTCCTGACAAGCCAGCTGATGCTGAAACTGAAGCTTCTATAGCTACTGGGCCCCTGACTCTGCCAGCGTCAGGATCCTCAGTTTCCTCACCAGAGACCATTGTTTCCCACACAGCTGTACAGTCAGACATTGAGCTGACGCTGGAGGAAGGGAAGAAGACAACCGACTCCACTGCAGAAACCCATTCAACTGATTGCCAGGATAACGGCGCTGAGGCTTCTGCTACTTCCGAGCAAAAGATTGCTAAATTAGATGTTTCCACTGTCGCTACAGATACGGAAAGACTGGAACTAAAGGCCAGCGAGCGGGCGGAAGCACCTCCGCCTCCTCGACACCTGCTGGAGGTGATTTTTTCTTCTTGAAGAGTGTTTGTACTGAATTAAAGTAGAACAAGTGTACATTCTTACATTTTATTTTACTTTGGATGTGGTTCAAATCCTATTTACAATGAATGTAAAGATTATGTTTCACATTGTTAGCACAGTGTTTGACAGTTAATGTGAGTTTATATTTTCCTGATACTGAGGATCAAACCTCAGGCCTGACACATAGTAATCAAGCGCTCCACTACTGAGCTACGTCCCAGCCCCACTGTGAGCTTATTAAATGGCTACCTTTATTATTATTTTACCACAGCATCATCAAAGGTTACCACTTTTGAGCTTCACGATTGGCTTAATTTTATTTATAAAATAAATATTGGAAATGTTTCCATTTTACCATTTACTTGACTAACCCAGTTATAGCACTCTAATTTTCCAATAAAATCTAGGGCTACAAAACTGCCAGTATGTAAGTTTAGTTGCAAAAGTTGTGGTTTAAATTGTACCACAAAGTCTGTGGAGGAGAGAGAGGACCCTGCGTGCAATCTAGACGTGCAGCTTTCTCCTCTGCCAGAATCACAGTGAAACAATGGTTGGTTGCATGGTGTATTGTAATCTACTGTATTCCATTCATACTCTCTCTCCCTCCATCCTTTTATTGTTGGTTTGTTTGTTCTTCATTATATTGTCTTTCTTTTATTTTTTCATTCTATCCGATTTATAATCCAGCTACTGCCTGGGTTTTAAATACTGCCATTCTTTTATACTGAGACTCAAAACGAAGAACTGCTTGATTCTTTTATGAAATGCTACATAGTGGTACTACATAACATGGCCCTAAGCTAATTATTGTTAGTCATACTAGCTTAGTATTTTTAATAATTTTGCTTTAAGTGTACTAAAATATTAATGTTAATTACTCATTGAAAAAAGTTCTCTCTAATATGGTTCTTCAGTGCCTTAAAATTTGAGTATTTGTTAGATGAATTGTATGACATTATTTACTAATGCCTTCCTTTGAAATTGAACTCATTTTATTACTTTAAAATTTTCTGTATTAGACGGCAAGGCAACAGGCGCAGCCAGGACAAGGAACAGCAGTGGATGCAGTTGGCGGACAGAGGAGGGACTCCAGATCTGCCATGTTTCGTATTCCTGAGTTCAAGTGGTCTCAGATGCATCAGCGTTTGCTCACTGATCTCTTGTTTTCCATAGAAACAGACATACAGATGTGGAGAAGGTTAGTCATATGTTTTTTATAAAAGATGTATAGATCTTAATCTTTGTTTTAAAAGAAATTTATATAAACATTTTGCAATTAATTTCAGACATTTGGTTGAATAGAATATACATTATTATATGGTAAGGTTTTATTGAGCTTAGTCTTCATTATAAGAATGGAAGCCAGGCATGGTGGCACATACATGTAATTCCAGTACTTGGGAGGATCGCAGGTTCAAGGCCTGCCTCAGCAACTTAGTGAGACCCTTTTTCAAAATAAATTAAAAAATAATAAAACAGAACTGGGGGTGTAGCTGAGAGGTAGAATGCCCCCTGGGTTCAATCCCCAGTACCAAAAAACACCCCAAAACAACAACTACAACAACAACAACAACAAACCCAAAGGAATTCCTAGCTAGGCACGGTGGTGCAGGTCTGTAATCCCAGCAATACGGGAGATTGACGTAAGAGGACTCAGGTTAATAAGGCCAGCCTACTTAGGCAACTTAGCAAGACCTTGTCTCAAAATAAAAAATAAAAAGAGGGGCCAAGTGTGTAGCTCAGTGGTAGAGCGTCTCTGTGTTCAATTTCTAGTACTGGGAGGGGAAAAAAAGAATGAAATCCCTGACTGTGTTACCAAAACAGGAAAATCAGAGAATTTTCTTTTAAAAAGATTTCTGAGGATTTCTTGTAGCATATTTGATAGCATGCAATTTACCAGAAGGTAGGTCTACGGAGAAATACTAAAAATAGTTGAGATTTAAGTATATAACATTGTCTATGTCTTTGGCATAAAAAATTTGTGTATTTCAGACTATCTTCCCTTGTGTGATTTATAATTTTAAAAGTGCCTAATGTGTTTATTTTATATGATTCTTTTTTTTTTTGTAGTACTGGGATTGATCCCAGGGGCATTCTATTCCGAGCTACACCCCCAGCCCTATTTCCTTCCTCCCTTCCCTTCCCTTCCCTTCCCTTCCCTTCCCTTCCCTTTTCTTTTCTTTCTTCTTTCATTTTTGCGGTACTGGAGATTGAACCCAGGGGCATTCTACCTCCGGGCTACACCCCAGCCCTATTTTTTTATTCTTTATTTTTGAAACAGGGTCTCACTAAGTTGCGGAGGGCCTCACTAAGTAACTGAGGCATACGATTCTTATTTTGTTTAAAAGCATTTTATGGCATTCTCTAAAAAAATTTTAGTAGAAAATTAATTTTTAATAGCACTTTTAGCACCATTTACCTCTTAATTTTTGCCACATTACTTCTCAGTAATGCTAATTTCATTCAACTTTTAAAATCAAATTTAAGTTTCAGCACTGAAGGAGGGCATGGATAGTAACCACTGATATAGGATGATCTGTTTCTTGTGAGGAAGTATATACACCCCCAAAATAAGGTGCTACATCATTGTCTCTCCTTAGTTTTAAGATGAATCAAAAGCACCTTTTTATCCTCCCTCCCCCCACATAGACAAACTGTGATTTCCTTTCTTTAGCTTTATCAGTAAACATCATTTATCTTTGGACAGCCATTCAACAAAGACAGTTATGGACTTCGTGAATAGCAGTGATAATGTCATCTTTGTACACAACACAATTCATCTCATCTCTCAAGTGATGGACAATATGGTCATGGCTTGTGGGGGTATTCTGCCATTGCTTTCAGCTGCTACATCGGCTACAGTAAGGACCTAATACTATATACAGTTGGTGTGAAAACATGGGTGAACGTTATGCATCCTTATGGATTAGAACTTGAGTGTGGTGGTTACTGTGCATCATAGCTGCTACAAATCAAAGGCAACAGAATGTCTAGCAATTACCTGAAAGGATTTTTAGGATCCGTTCCAGGAGTGGAAAAATTAAAAAGAATATTGGTTTCTTAGGGATGAGTCACCTAGGAAGGAATGTGATTGACAGCGTTTCACCTGAATGCTCCACTGCCCTTTTCTTTTAGATCAAATAAGCAGATCACTGTATTGTACTAGATTTCTGAAAGCCTGACTTTTGTAAAATTTAGAAATTTGGGGAATTAATCTGGTAAAGTCAGATTTTATCAGAATATAGACGTAAATGTCAATCTTTAATCCTTACAGCATGAGCTGGAGAATATTGAACCTACTCAAGGCCTTTCAATAGAAGCCTCTGTGACATTTTTGCAGAGGCTAATTAGCCTTGTAGATGTGCTTATATTTGCAAGCTCTCTTGGCTTTACTGAAATTGAAGCTGAAAAAAATATGTCATCTGGAGGAATTTTGCGACAGTGTCTCCGACTGGGTAAGCTATTCGTAATTTAACATTTCTCAATAATCTAGACATTAAATTGAAAATTATCTTCTGTTGGGGGACAAGATATGTCCTAGCAAAGTTGACATATGTCTATTTTTTGGTGTACTATGCATAGTAGTAGTTAGCAGGTTAGGTAATGGGGAGAAGGAATTTGAATAATTTGAAAAATCTGCTAAGGTGATTCTGGCCAATCACCTTATTTGTCTCATTTGTGTTGTTTCCCGAGGTTGATGGTTAGACGGTAGGGTGGTAACAATAAATGTAACCTGTGCTACTGAGATTGGTTGGCACTAGGAAATCAAGTGTCGTTTTTAGTTTCATAGCAGACCCAAATTTGATTTTATGCAACCTGTGACAAAAGTAGTACAAAAGTTATTTCCCTGGACCTGACAACAAATGTGACACCATTGTATTTCGTATTCTCTCTCCCTCCTGCTGTCCCTCTCTCCCATTTTTTTTTATTATTTTTTTGGCACTGGGGATTGAACCCAGGGGCATTCTACCTCCGAGCTACACCCCCAGCTCTATTTTTTATTCTATATTTTGAAACAGGGTCTCACTAAGTTGCGGAGGCCTCACTAAGTAGTTGAGGCTGGCCACAAACCCAGATCCTCCAGTCTCAGTCTCCCAAGTACTGGGATTACAAGCGTGTGCCACCACGCCTGGCTTTCCCATTTTTTTTTTTTTAACTTTCGTTGCTCTCCTTTGGTATCTTTCTGAATACTTTTCTTTCTAAATTCTTATGTCTGCTAATCATACGATAGTAGGTGGTACTTAGCCTTCCCCACTCAAGTTTACTATTTCGTCCCTAATTTGCTCTCCCACCCTTCTTCATTTCAAATACCTTGAGTGATCTGATTGAGAACTGAGATGATTACATGATATCAAGCAATTCCTAGCCAAGTGTGCATGACCCAATTCATCATCTAAAATCCAGAATTTTTAAATAATTTGAGTAACTGCCTTATTTGTGGGAGCTCTAGAGAGGAAATTTTGGGCTGTGTATTAATAAAATTCCCTTGTCTGTTCCCCACCTAATAAGCATTTTTAATGAGAGCTAGTATATGCTAGACCTTGTAAAGCTTCCTGTAAATGCTGTACTGTCTACTGGTATCTGTTAACATTGTGTTCTAATGATGCAATGTAGGAAAAATATGGACATTTCCAGTTCAACTATTTTATTTCAATGAATAGAAGATTATTATCTAGACTACTTAATGATAATGTATTTCCTCTGTGTTTTCCTCCACTGCTCTTTCTTTCTTTTTTCTTTTGCGGTACTGGGGATTGAACCCAGGGGCGTTTTACCTCCGAGCTACACTCCCGGCCCTATTTTTAATACTTTATTTTGAAACCGGGTCTCACGAAGTTGCGGAGGGCCTCACTAAGTAGCTGAGCATGGCGGCGAACCCGGATCCTCTGGTCTCAGCCTCCCAAGTACTGGGATTACAAGTGTGAGCCACCACGCC
>PVJS01037778.1:0-19730 GCA_004027185.1 Glis glis
CCGGAAATAGACCGGAAGGACCTGCCCTCACATCATGGGGGCCAGAAGTAGAAGGAGAGACCGGAAGGACCTGCCCTCACATCATGGGGCCCGGAAATAGACCGGAAGGACCTGCCCTCACATCATGGCGGCCAGAAGTAAAGAGAGAAAGTGTACGGACCTGCCCGCACATCTTGTTGGCCAGAAGCAGAGAGAGAGACCGGAAGGATCTGCCCTCGCATCATGGTGGAGGAAACATAGGGAGAGACCCGGGGGATATTCTCTCACATCATGGCGGCCAGAAGCAGAGGGAGAGAGCAGGACTTGCTTTCACATTATGGCCAGCAGGAGAGAGAGCAAGGGGGTGGAGGGATATATACACAGCCCCCAAGGCCATGCCCCCAGGACCCTCCCCAGCACCACGCCCCGCTTCCAACATGGCTGCTTTGTCTTTCACATGAAGACTGGGTGACATTCTAAATCCCAACCATGACATTCCCCAAGGTGTTCAATGTTGCCCTCCGGGAGGTGAAGATTGGTTCTGGAGGCCCAGAGGGCACTGACAACAATATCATGTATGATGTATCAACACAGAAATATGGAGAGTATAAACAGATATGTAGTCTGTAATTGATATTAAAATGTTGGTGTGGAGCCCTTCTTTGTTGAGAAAGACTGGAATCGGGCATCCTGGATGATGGCTGTAAGTATTCTGCTAAATGCAGAGAAAAGCAACATTACAATATATTATTAACGTATTATGCTGATTAATCAAAATTAATATATATATATTTTTTTGCGATACCGGGGATTGAATGCAGGGGCGTTCTACCTCCGCACTATGCCCCCAGCCCTATTTTTTATACTTTATTTTGAAACCGGGTCTCACGAAGTTGCAGAGGCCTCACTAAGTAGAGAGAGAGAGAGACAGAGAGAGAGTGAGTTGAGGCTGGCCGCGAACCCGGATCCTCCGGTCTCCGCCTCCCAAAGTACTGGGATTACAAGCGTGCGCCACCATGCCCGACTTAATATATTATTTTATATCTATCTTCTAAACTTGTTTAGCAGGAGCTCATCTATAAAGATCTGATCAGCTCTGAGTTGGAAGAGAACCCAGCCTCCATAGAGTGGAGAAACGGGGTTCTGGAATGTGACAAGTTGAGGACCATGATACTGTTGGGGCACTGCCATCTCTCAAAGAGATTTCTCCTCAGCTCCCTTAAGATACCAGTAACATTTCAATGACATCATATATATATAAAGGGCTTCCTCCTTTTAACAGTCCAGGGACCAATGTTCACCAAGAGCTTATTGATCTTAGTTTGGCTCGATAGCATTTTTGGATTAATTATTCCATTCTCTTCTTTACGATTTCGATTGGATTTGAGAGAATAAGGCAGGTGATCAGAATCAGAATAGGCAGTGCCTACTTTGGCAGCATGATCTAAAATAGGCATGAAACAGAGAAGATGAGCATACTACCTACAAAAGGACAGCACATTGTTTAACCCACCTCCCACCCCAACACACATGTTTTTGAAGCATTACATTTTTAAATAGATAAAAAGGCATGAGGAACTTGCAGGGGCAAGAAAAATGTTTTCTATGAGAGTCTCACTACTTGCTGAGGCTGTCCTCAAACCTGTTATCCTCCTGTCTCAGCCTCCCAAGTACTAGGATTATAGGCATGCACCACCACATCTGGCTTCTGTTTTGACTTTATAAAACTAGTGTACCAAAGGGACATAAATCATAATATTATAGTGATACATGCATATCCATGTTTATAGCAACACAACTCACAATAGCCAAATCATGGAACCAACTTAGGTATTCAACAGATGAATGAATTACAAAATTATGGGATATATACACAATAGACTTCTACTCAGCAATATAGAAGAACAAAATTACATCATTTGCAGGAAAATGGATGGACCTGGAGAACATTATATTAAGTGAAGTTAGCCAGTCCCAGAAAGTGCAGGGTCATATTTTTCTCTCTTATGTGGAAGGTAGGGAACAATTATAAGAGGGACTTTAGACAATAGAGGAGAAACCCCAGTGGGGTTAGGGAGGTGGTCTAGGGGAGGATGGTGTGTGTGTGTGTGTCGGGGGATACAAAGAATTAATGAAGGAAAAGGCTTCCATTGATGTTTCGTACATATGTGAAATTACCAACACCAATGTCAAAATCCTGTACGGGGAAGGGGAGGGAGTGGGGAGGGATCCGGGGGAGGCTCACCAAATGCTGTGCGCATGTGTGTCCCTATCACTCTGAACTACATTGTGATGTGAGATTACAATGCTAACGAAAGTATATTAAAAATAATAAAAATATAGCTCAAGATGGTCAATAAAGTTAATTCAGCAAAAATAAGTAAGTAAGTAAGTAAGTTAAACCAGTGCAGTTGGAATAGGGATGGCTTGCACTTCATGTTTGCAGAATGAGTTTTTTTCCTAGGTAGACAAGGTTGGACAGAAAGAACACTAACCATCACACACTGAACTTCACACAACAAATGCAACTGCACTAGAATATCGCACATTTGTAAACTGAACCATGAGGTTCCTGAGAAAACGCAAGTCCAGGGCAGGAGGTGTTTTTACAAGAATGGCAGCCAGAAGGATATATCATTAGAAAAATATTCAAGGACACGCTTTAACCCTTTACAGTATGTAAGTACTGCATTAGCATTTCCAATTTCTTATTTAGTGGTTATATCCAACCCTATAAAGAAAACACTGCTATTACTCTACATTTTTTAACCTTTTTGAACAATGTGAGTCTAGACACATTAATTGACCTATTGAAGGTCACGTAGCTAACAAATGGTGGAGCTGAGCCTTGAAATTATTATTTTTAATATCAAAGTCTATGTTCTTTACTATTAAGATGTATTACTTCCATTAAATCAATATGGGACAGCTTAGATTTGTTTATACAGGCTGGGTCACGAAATGGCAAGCTGTGTCACACTGTCCATTCTAAGCTGAAATATGTAAAAGTCAGGTAGAACAAGGGCACAGAGAAACCTGACCCTTTTACCTCTCATTTGGTTAATTGCAGGACTTTACTAACTCAGTGTGGCCAGAAGGTGGCAGTGGCGTTCCATGAAGCCAACTCAGCAACTTCAGGCAAATTAATGTACATTGGATACACAAAGCTACAATGATGTGGGCAGGAGCTGTTGTGCTTACTAAGTAATTTCTGTGACCTTAGCAATAAATTTTCATGCACTTGGCTTCTTGGAGAGACCTAATGTGTGTGTTGTTCACATACTAGCAGTTCAATTGCGGTGAGGTGAGGTAAACTACGAAGCAATGACAGGCATGTTGAAGACAGGATGATTCTAAACTGCCTAACAGTGGCTATAAATAAAAAATAGGTCTTGTTTTCACATTTGAATGAAGTTTTAAAGCTTGCATCATATTTATTTCATATATTTCTTTATATTTTATATTTCGTATTTCACTTTATATTTTATATTTTATTTATTTCATATATTTATTTATAGTTATTTCATATATGTATATGGATATAGATTTCAATGATGATCCCAATATAGGACAGAGGTTCCATAAGATTATAATGGAGCAGACCTGGGCATGGTGGCGCACGCTGGTAATTCCAGTACTTGGGAGGCTGAGACTGGAGGATCGCAGGTTCACGGCCAGCGTCGGCTACTTAGTGAGGCCCTACACAACTTAGTGAGACCCTATTTCAAATAAAGAATAAAAAATAGGGCTGGGGGTGTATCTAGGAGGTAGAATGTCCCTGGGTTCAATCCCTGGTACTGAAAAAAAAGATTACAATGGAGCAGAAAAATTCTTGTTACCCAGTGACATCGTAGTGTCCTTACATCTAGATGCAATCCATGATAGATGTCAATGTGCCACGCTGCTGTGAACAGACCTACTGTGCAACTTGTCACATGAGAGTACAGCACATACCCTTATGAACCTGCACTGGACAATGTTAATAAATATGCTAACATCTTCTCTACTTATGGCAATACACCTTTTAAATACACTTTCTATCATTATTTTTAGAGTGTACCTCTTCTACTTATAAAACAATAGTTTACTATAAACCGTGTGCCGTGTTGCACCAGAAGCAACTTCAGCATCTCCTGCTCACTGCATTATTTATTTATGTATTTATTTATTTATTTATTTATTTATTGGTACTGGGGATGAAACCCGGGGTGCTCTACCTCCAAGCTACACCCCAGCTCCTTCCTCCCTCCTTCCCTTCTTTCCTTCCTTCCTTTCTTCCTTCCTTCCTTTCCTCTTTCCTTTTCTTTCTTTCTTCCTTTCTTTCTTTCTTCTTTCTTTCTTTCTTCTTTCCTCTCGTTCATTCTTTCTTCTTTCTTTTTTGTGGTATGGGGGTTTAAACCCACGGGCATCTACCTCTAAGTTACACCCCTAGCCCTATTTTGAAACAGGGTCCCACTAAGTTGCTGAGGCTGGTCTTGAACTGAGAGCCTCCTGTCTCAGCCTCCCAAGTACTGGGATGATAGGTGTGCACCACCATGCCAGGCTCCTTTTCATTTTGAAACAGGGTCTCACTAGGTTGCTGAGAGTCTCATGAAGTTGCTGACGCTGGCCTTGAACCTACAATCCTCCTGTCTCAGCCTCCCAAGTTCTGGGATTATAGGCACGTGCCATCACACGCATCTCTTGATTGTGTCAAGAGGCCACTTTGAACAATTGACTTACAACCACCTGGGCTTGTATAAATAGACTCTATGATACTTGCACAATGACAACACCATCTAACGAATCATTTCTGAGAGCATCCCCCACCCTCAAGTGAGCATGGCCATGTACTGTGTCGTGTGTGTTTTTATATGTTCAGTTGTCATTGTTATCCTTGCTGTGATACTCACATGAGACCCAGCAGCATGTATGGATTTGTGACAAGATAGGAATAATTTTGGACTTAGGCCAAGTCCTTGTCCCTCTACAAGATCAGGACTACTTTTGTGTGTGTGTGTGTGTGTGAGATACCGGGTACAGGGGCATTCTATCTCTGAGCTATACCCCCAGCCCTATTTTTTTATTCTTTATTTTGAAACAGGGTCTCACTAAGTTACTGAGGCCAGCTTTGAATCTTTGATCCTCCTGTCTCAGCCTCCCAAGTACTAGGATTACAAGTGTGTGCCACCACACCTAGCTTACAACCTGGTTTTCGTTTTGTTTTGTTTTCCTTTTGCGGTACCGGGGATTGAACCCAGGGGCGTTCTACCTCCGAGCTACACCCCCAGCCCTATTTTTTCTTCTTTATTTTGAGACAGGGTCTCACTAACTTACGGAGGGCCTCACTAAGTAGCTGAGGCTGGCCGCGAACCCGAATACTCCGGTCTCAGCCTCCCAAGTACTGGGATTGCAAGCGTGCGCCACCACGCCCGGCTCGATCAGGACTACTTCTAAAGGTGGCTCTCAGTGCTGCAGGTTGGAAATGCCGCTCACCGAGCACAATACCATGATACTAATGCAGTCGACAAGGCACGCTTGACTCCACAGGTTATAAAAAGTTACAGCCTGATCACGGAAGCACCTGTTTGCTACAGCCAGAATACTCGGCAGGAAAAGGCTTCCTGGGTAGAACCCATTTATCTTAGGTTTTAAATATAAGTAGCTGTTTACCAGAAAGACTTGGTAAGGCAAGAAGATCTAGGAAAGAGAATATCTAGGAAAACTGATATAAAGAAATAAAAAAACATGGTGCTTTAATAAAGCATAAGTAGTTGGGTAAAGTGGGATTTGGGGATTGGTGGCATCCCTGGGGGAAGAACCAAGGACGATTGTCAGGCTATGTAAAGGTTTGGGGTATCACCCCACAGCTATCTTTTAGATGAGTTTGTTCATTAGACAATGAGGAGACTTCTAACAAGAGATAATGAGAGACTGATCTCAAGGATTGAAAGAAGGTATACATGGGAGAATTTTTTGAGATGCAGACGTAATACTCAATGAGGCGCCTCAATATATTACATTCGAAGTCAAAGTGATACTCTGATAGCCTCCGGTTCTACCATATACATTAAAAACATCACAACAGTGACTTCTTCTAAAAATCAAAACTTAGTATAAAATTGCTTTTTCACTCACAAACATTGTTTTGCGTGGGTAGTACTGGGACTGAACCCAGGGGCATTCTACCTCTGAGCTCAATCAGCAGCCCTTTATTATTCTTTGTTTTGAAACAAGGTTTTGCTAAGTTACTGAGGGCCTCACTAAGTCGCTGAGACTGGTCTCCAACCTGTGATCCTCCTGTCTCAGCCTCCCAAGTGCTGGGATTACGGGTGTATGCCATCACACCCAGTTTATTCACAAACTTTTGAGACCAAATATGGGTTTTTTTTTTACACACCAAGCAATGCTCCAACTCTCTGCAGACACCCACTGGGTGTTGCACAGTTTAATTCAATTCCAACACTACCCAGAGTTAGCGGTGGCCCTGCAGGTTAAGGGCTCAGTCCCACAGACTATCCTCCATCTCAGACGCCAGTTACAACTACTGGGTACCCAGCATGCCCACAGCTCTACTCTTGGCTGCTAACCAGATTCCCACAGCCCCTCTTCTGGTTCAATAAGTTGCTATAATAACTCACATTGGTCACGTAAATAGCTACATTTACCAGTTTATTACGAAGAATGCAGGTGAACAGGCAGAGGGTGAGTTCCAGAAGGGTCCCAGAAAAGGAGCTTCTGGTCCTATGGAATTGGGGGTACCCCACCTCCCCGCCCAAGCATGCATTCACTACACAAGATTATTCCTTCTTTTTTTTTTTTTGGTACTGGGGATTGAACCCAGGAGTATTCTACCTCCAAGCTAAATCCTCAGCCCTATTTTATTTTATTTTCAAATTTTGAAACCGGGTTTCACTAAGTTGTGGAGGGTCTCACTAAATTGCTGAGGCTGGCCTTGAACCTGCGATCCTCCTGTCTCAGCCTCCCAAGTACTGGGATGACAGGCGTGTGCCACCACGCCCACTTACAGGAGCTTTCTGAACCCCATAGTTGAGGGATTTTTGTGGAGGCTTCGCCACACAGGCATGATTGATTATTAACTCAATCACCAGTCCCTCCACTCTCCAAAGCACAGGGGTGGTGCTGAAAGTCCCAAGATACTAATCATGGCTTCGTCTTCCTGGTGGTCATCGCCCCTCTTGAAGCTATCTGGGAGCCCATCAAACAAAACACACTCTTATGTGTTTTGTATATATCCCAGAACATTTCAAGGGATTTCAGAGCCCTGAGTCAGGAATGAGAGTCAAAAACTGAAGATGAGATCAAAAGATACCCCTGAAATCACTGGGTGAGTCTAATAACTTCCAGTGAAATATAGTAGCTACGCCCGTCTAGATGGCAGTCAAAACATGCTGAGTCTTGATTATTATTATTATTATTTTCAGCAAATGCCCACTTCAGCCTCTTCGTATATCACTTGTGGCTGTCTGCATGCCAAGGGGGAGCCTCTGCCAGGTCTGTGATACCAATCTAAGGAAGTCACTCAAGGCTAGTCTAGAAGGATATGCAACCGCAGATGTGCACAGAGAGCGCGGACTAGCCCTAAACACCAGGGAATCGCACCAATAAAAGAAAGAGAATTGGAAGATGATTTCTAATAGAAAAGCAGTGATAACAATTTCATATCATATTATCCAGCACAGGCTTGGGAGGAAGCCAACCGCTCTCTCTCCAGGAGCCAACTCCATGTTCCTTTTATCTATATTGAAACTGGGAGTTTTCACTGTATCTACGGCCATTGTTTATCTTGGTCCCTGACAGCATTCATTTCTTTTTTTTGTAGTAAGGGACATTCCACATCCAAACCACACTCCTAGCCCTATTTTATTACTTTAGTTTGAAACAAGATCTCAATAGAGTTGCTGAGGGTCTCCTTAAGTTGCTGAGGCTGGCCTCAAATCTGCAATCCTCTTGTCTCAGCCTCCCAAGGACTGGGATTACAGGTGTACACCAATGCACCTGGCAACAGTGTTCATTTCTAATATTATACAATTAATCATTTTTCATTTTTCAGTGTTGAGTTTGTTGAAATAAAAAGGACTTAAGAAAAAAGCCCTCCTCTCGCTCTCTCTCTCCCTGTCTCTTTCTCTCTCTACTTAGTGAGGCCCTCCGCAACTTCGTGAGACCCAGTTTCAAAATAAAGTATAAAAAAATAGGGCCGGGGGTATAGCGCGGAGGTAGAACGCCCCTGGGTTCAATCCCCGGTACCACAAAAACAAAAAAGAAAAAAAGCCCTCAACTGTTACATTTGCTTTTTTAACCAAAATCCAGTCTTCAGAGACTATATTTTTTTAAAAAAAGCAAAGGTACAGTGGGTTGGATAATTCTGTATATCCAGTGATTTTTTTAACTTTTCCTGATGCAATCAAAATATAAAACTTTAAAATATTATTGTATTGTTGATTTCTGCAAATTTCAAAAAGTTAATATTCTTGTTAATTTCATGGGCTGTAATATATGAGTCTTTTACGTTCTTGATATAAAAAAATCTCCTTGGCTGGGCAGGGTGGCACACGTTTGTAATCCCAGTACTTGGGAGGCGGAGACCGGAGGATCCGGGTTTGCGGCCAGTCTCAGCTACTTAGTAAGGCTTTTGCAACCTCGTGAGACCCTGTTTCAAAATAAAGAATAAAAAATAAGGCTGGGGGTGTAGCTCGGAGGTAGAATGCCCCTGGGTTCAATCTCTGGTACCACAAAAAAAAAAATGTCCTTGGGTTTGGAGGGTCTTGGTGGCACAAGCCTGTAATTCCAGCCCTTAGGAGGCCAAGATAGGAGGATCACAGGTTTGAGGTCAGCTTCAGCAACTCAGCAAGATTCTCAGCAGCTTAGTGAGACCCTGTTTCAAAATAAAAAATGAAAATAGGGCTGGGGGGTCTAGGTCAGAGGTAGAAAGTCCCTTGGTTCAATCCCCAGTACAAAAAAAAATTCTCCTTTTGGGGAGAGGGTGTGTAAAATGTGGCACTTTTAGAATTTTTCAGTCCATTCTGTGAAGGAGAAAGGGGTGCACCTTATATGGAGACATGCTAACATGTCCCTCCCGTTCTGAGAGTCCAGGCCAGCTGTTTAACTTCATGGAGACTGAATCCTTTTTACCCTTGAGGAGGTTGGCATGACTTTTCAGTTGTTACTGAATATTGCTTGACCATCCATCTCACGTAACTGATCATTATTAAACATTTTGCATGTAGGTGAGGGTATTTGGGGAGAGGTGGAGATAAATGAGTTTTTGGACAGGAAGAAAGGAAAGTGGGGAGGAGGAGTTAATTGAGATAGAGTTATTCATCAAGAGATTTATACAAGGAGGGGCTTTTGATTGGGGAAGTACCCAGAGGACTGAGGACCCAAGAACGGCATGGCGTCAGAGATCACAGACTGCTTGAACAACCACAATGACTTCTTGTTCCAAATTACAGCCGTGCATAGGGTCCTTGCTGTCCGTGTGCCCAGGGACTGGGTTAGTAGGGACAGGGCCAGCCTTCGGGGCATTTGATCCATGCAGCTACACAGCACACCATGCTTACAAGGACCCTGCACAATAATTTATACAGAAGGGGTCTCGCATCTTCACACCACCTCAGATCCCCCACTGTCTTCCCCCATGGAAACTTCAGAACCAAAAGTTAAAACCCAGTTACCTGCTGGGCTACAGGAGGGAAGCTACTGATCTATCCTTGGAAAGATACAGGAGGGCTTTGGCTACTGGGGAATGAAGGCTTTGTAGCCCTAACCCTATGGGCCTATAACTGTGTATATAAACACACTATGTTTTCTACAAAAGATCAAATAAAGACAGGGCCCGTGGAGGATGATTTGTGTGCGGCAGGGCACAAACTTTAATTATTTCAGCCTCATTTGCCTCCATGGCTCAAAGGAAGGCAGGGCAGAGGGTGATGGGGTAGGAAAGAGAAAAAAAAAAGTTGGATGTATGAATAGAATTGGTATGGCCTACAAAAAAGAAAAGAGTCCTTTATTGCACGTCAAGCAGTTTTTTGAACTTGCTTTATCTCCCAAAGGAAGGTTTTCATTTTGAGGGGTAAATGGACCATTGGAATTTATCAGTGGGGAGCCTATAAATTGTAAAAAAAACAACAACAAAGCCTTCCTGCAAGTCATTCTATGTGGATAAAATAGGTAAAAGTCCCTGCATGTTGGCATTTAGGAGGACGCCCTGGTCTTCCTTTTCCTCTTCCATCTTCCCTAATTGGCTTCACTCACCCATTCTCCTCTTCCTTGTAAGCATCATGAAAGAGGACTTTATAGATGGCAAGATTTCTTTTAGATCTGTATTTAAGCAGGGGAAGGGGGAAGGAACCTATTTATTTATTTATTTGTTATTTATTTATTTATTTATTTATGGTACTGGGAATTGAACCCAGGGGCATTTCACCTCTGAGCTAACCCCCCAGCCCTTTTTTCATTTTTGTTTTGAAACAGGGTCTCACTAAGTTGCTGAGAGTCTCACTAAATTGCCGAGGCTGGTCTGGAACCTGCAATCTTCCTGTTTTAGTCTTCAATGTACGAGAATCACAGGCGTGCGCCACCATGCCCAGCTTACCCCCTCCCCTTTGATTTAAATCCCATTTTTTTTAAAAAATAATAAGGATAGAATCAAGTGATTCAAGAAAGGCAACTGAAGGTTGCAGATGTTTAAATGTTGTGAAAGGGGTTCTGACCTGTAAAAGGCTTCCGGCCTGGGAGACCATGCACAAAACTCACAGCAGCAAGAGGGAGCAGGAGCCAAGAGGCAACCATTTTGCTTCCATGCTACAAATCAAAGGTGAAAGGGCCCAAGCTCAGGGGAAATATTCAAGAAAGAAAAACACATAAATACAGAGCAGAATAGCAAAATAACTTGCATATGGATTGGATTTAGTAGGTTCACCTGGAAGACCCAATATCTGGCTTAGTCTAAATTAAATTGTGTGTGTGTGTGTGTGTGTGTGTGTGTGTGTGTGTGTGTGTATCAAAGTTTCTCAAAATGGCCAAAGCAAAGCAGGTCATTTTCTCTCCGAAATGATTTTGGGAGAGTAGCTGGAGTGTACGAAGTTGGGTTTGAGTTGACAGGAAGGTTTCAAGGTGCCTAACATTTTCATATTTTAACATGCATTTACAAATCTTGTTTCAAATGGCCCTTGGGTAGCATCAGTCATATGCGAGGCTCATTCTGACAACTTCTAGGTAATATGAAGATGCCTTCTTTAGTAATAGTTGTATGTGTGCTGTACTGGGGTTTGAACCCAAGGGCATTCTACCCCTGAGCTACACCACAAGTCCAATTTTATTTTTTATTTTGAAACATAGTCTCACTAAATTTTGAGGGTCTCAATAAGTTGGTGAAACTGGCCTCGAAACTGTGATCCTCTTGTCTCAGTCTCCCAAGTACTGGGAAGACAGGCATGCACCACCACGACTGACTATAAACATTATTTTAAAATAAATGATTTTTACCCTAGAAGCAATCAGAGTCCCTGAGTGTTAAAAGTACTGCAAATAAAAATAGAGTCAAAAAAGAAATCAGGCAGTATCTTCTTAAATCTAACAATTTTACGGAGAGGAATTTTTTGGTAACTGTATCCTACAGAACTTTCTCTATTAACTTCTAAACCATTTGCGATTCCTTATTAGGTAAAGCTGTCACAAGGAATGATTATTCCTTAAATTTTAGGAATAATATTATATCAACTACTCCTAATGAAATGATAATAGTTTTTACTGTCTCTTACTTTCTACTCTCTATAATATTCATACTGACTGGATAATAACATAATGCTACAACAAGTACAAGTTGTTCCTAATGCTATAAATACAGCCAGTGTATTGTTGTATATATTAGTATAAACTCTATATCCCCGCATGACTACCTAATTTGAATATCTAGTAGAAAATACCAATAGTGAAAATGTTCTAGTAAACATTACATTATTTCATAAGAATTGTCCATTCACATCTATGCTTAATGCATAAGCTACTTGAGCTCCCCTCGGTCTGTAGGTAGTTATGTGAAACATTTGCTAGGTCCACAAACCAACTTTCACTTATTTTCCGACTTCCATGTGGAGAGTCATTACTGCATCCCTGTATAATCAGTAGATTATGCCAGTGTACTAGGACTAGTTCCAAATATGGACTTTGTTTTTATGCAACATTTTAAGTCAGATTTATTTGCATTCTTCACACGGTATTACCACAGAAACAAATATCTGATTTGGTACATAAATATCCATAGTAAGGTTAAATGGAGGCATCTTTATGATACATTATAATCTCTAAATGCTTTCTTCATTTTTTTTTTCTTTTTGCGGTACCGGGGATTGAACCCAGGGGCATTCTATCTCCGAGCTACACCCCCAGCCCTATATTTTATCCTTTATTTTGAAACCGGGTCTCAGGAAGTTGGGGAGGGCCTCACTAAGTAGCTGAGGCTGGCCGCAAACCCAGATCCTCCGGTCTCCGCCTCCCAAGTACTGGCATTACGAGCGTGCGCCACCACGCCTGGCTAAATGCTTTCTTCTGAATGAAACATCACAAGAATTTTTGGTACCGGGCAAGGTGAGTAGCAATGAAATGTTCCCATCCATCTGAATCTCTGTCTTCGCTGTAAGTGTCTTCGCTGACTCAGTGACAGATACTATCCCCTCTACTGTACATATAAAGGCTTCATTTGGAAAATGGTTAAATGAGCAATTACAGCTAAAAACATGTGGTGGAGAGATTCTACAAGGACTCCCCAGAGACTCTGCTGCCTCGTATTCCATGCTAGTTCAATCCCTCACTCTTGACTGTGGGCGAGGGCCTGAGACTTGCTTCTAACTCACAGAACCCAGCCAAGGGGTGGACTGTGTCTCAGTCCATTTCGTGCTGCTATAAGAAAACAGTGCAAACTGGGTGATTTATGATGAATAAAAACTTATTTCACATAATTTGTTCAGCTGGGATGTCTGAAATCAAGACTAGGACACCTGGTGAGGGCCTGCTTGCCATGTCAACCCAGGATAGAGGTGGGAGGGATTAATAGCATGAGATGGGAGAGGGGGCTGAAGTTATTCTTTTATAAGGAACACAGTATCGAACCACTTCTAGGAATCTAGGAGTTAATCACCTCTCCAAGGTATCACCTCTCAGTGCTGCTCCATATGGGATGAAGTGGCCAAGGCACAAGCCCTTGATAGAGACACACTGAAACTACAGCGGGATGTCAATCCCACGACTAGGTCCATAAGACTGAACTTGCCATCTGGTAAGAAGATCATCTCTAGAGCCTGCCCAACTGGACACTGTAATGAACATCTCTAGAACCAGCTCAACTGGACACTGTGATGATCATCTCCAGAGACTCCTCAACTGGACACTGTGATGATCATCTCCAGAGCCTGCTCAACTGGACACTGTGATGATCATCTCCAGAGCCTGCTCAACTGGACACTGTGATGATCATCTCTAGAGCCTGCTCAACTGGACACTGTGATGATCATCTCCAGAGACTCCTCAACTGGACACTGTGATGATCATCTCTAGAGACTCCTCAACTGGACACTGTGATGATCATCTCTAGAACCAGCTCAACTGGACACTGTGATGATCAACTCTAGAGCTTGATCAACTGGACACTGTGATGATCATCTCTAGAGCCTGCTCAACTGGACACTGTGATGATCATCTCTAGAGACTCCTCAACTGGACATTTTTCCTACAGCTGTGGAGGAAAAGCATGTGCAGCAAGGTGAGGCAGGGCAGAGGACCTGGGAACAGGAAGGGTTAAAAGAAACCATCTATATAAGGATCAAAAACTGGGAAGGTTAATAAGACATAAGGGTGACAATGACCAGGCAAGGAATATGAAATCAAAATAAAACTTCAGCTCATTCTGTGGGACACATTCACTTTTTTTTTTGCAGTACTGGGGATTGAACCCTGGGGCATTTTACCTCTGAGCTACACCCCAGCCCCATTTTTTATTCTTTATTTTGAAAGATGGTCTCACTAAGTTGCGGAGGGCCTCACTAAGTAGCTGAGGCTGGCCGTGAACCTGCGATCCTCCTGTCTCAGCTTCCCAAGTACTGGGATTACAAGTGTTTGCATCACCACATGTAGCTATTCTGTGGGCCACATTCTGAGGACAGTCAGTGTAAACAATTCCAAGACTGATTAAATGGAAAGGATGGGGTGGGGGAAGATGGGAGACAAATGGCACCAGGAGATTGAAACCCGCCAGCCCACAAGATAATGACTCAAATTAAGGATTAAAACTGTGCAAAAGACATTGGATCTCCAAGATCCAATTATGAACAATCACAAAAGAGCAGTGGGGGGCCACAAGAAGGGATAAAAGCTCACCTCCCAAGAACATCAGTGGCTACTCCCTTTTGGAAGCCCCTCTCCTGAGGGAGCTCTTCTATCTTTCTATTTTCTCTCTTTCCTTAGACTAAAAATAAACTTTCATATTCCCAGACCTTTCAATAGAGTCTTTAGACTTTATTTGTCAAAATCCACTGGACAAGCGCCAAATAAGAGGAGAAACTTTGCATCATTTTGGCACTCCAGATGGGATAACGAGGGAAAGGACCTAGTAAAAGAAGAAATTGTTTATAAAGGGACTGTGGACCACCTCCAGTCAGTAGCCAGTGAGGGATCCAGGCCCTCAGCTCATCCATGCTCAAGGAAACACGTTCCATCAACTCCCACATGAATCTGGAAACAGACGTCCCTCACTGCCGTCAAACTCACTCATGGTTGACACCTTAATTGCAACTCTAAGTTGAGAGTTTGAAGCAAAAGACCAGGAGGAGCTGGGGCCAGACTACTGACCCACAGACACTGTGGTATAGTAAATGTGTTTGCTTTTAAGCAACTCCATTTGTGAAAATATTGATATGCGGCCACAAAAGATCGATATGGCGATTCAGACAACAGTCCTCTTGGAAGGCTGCCAGAAACAGACTTAGGGCTTTGAGTCCAAGAAGGGCTCCATCAAATGTAAGGGATAGTTGTAGAGAAATGTGGGAAGATTTCCAAAATGCATGGAAAATCAGTGCTATTGAGGATTATAAAATGTGAAATCCAGAGATATACTGCATAACCCATAGAATACTGATCTTTGTGAAGCAGTTTGGTATTCAGCTACTGTCCAACGGAAATGATCATGGTCTTGAACAACTGCCTGGTTATCCAAGCTTCTGCTCAACCTGATTTTTAATATTTTTACTTTTATGTGTTTCAGACAATAAAATTACTATTTGCTCAACAATATGAATTAAGTCCTGGTCTTTCTTTGAATACATGGCAATGTCTTTTTTTTTTGTATTGAGGATTGAACCCAGGAGTATTCTACTTCTGAGCTATACTCCCAGCATTTTAAGAATTTTTATTTTTATTTTTATTTATTTATTTATTTATTTTTTGCGGTACTGGGGATTGAACCCTGGGGCGTTCTACCTCTGAGCTACACCCCCGGCCGTATTTTTTATCCTTTATTTTGAAACTGGGTCTCACGAAGTTGCGGAGGGCCTCACTAGGTAGAGAGAGAGAGAGAGACAGGGAGAGAGAGAGAGAGAGAGCTGAGGCTGGCCGCGAACCCAGATCCTCCGGTCTCCGCCTCCCAAAGTACTGGGATTACAAGCGTGCGCCACCACACCCGGCTTGAATTTTTATTTTTTTATTTTGAAGCAAGGGTTTTGCTAAGATACCGAGGCTGGTCTCGAACTTGTGATTCTCCTTTCTCAGACTTCCAACTACTAGAATTACAGGAATGCGCCACCATGCCTGGCTTCTCTTTTTAGAGGGGAATCTGGCACATCAGATCTTAAGACTTACAGAGGCCTTTGGTTTTCTACTCTTTTATTTCACCAACTTCCTATATTTCTGATGATAATCTCAACCTGAGAATCTCTTTCTCTTTGGAGTATACATGTCAATAGGACAATAGCAACATTATATTCTGTGTCTTTTAAAGAATCAGAACTTTAGGTGACATATGGGAAAGAGGAGGAGAAGCCACATCTGCAAAAATTACACCAACACTTTTCAGGATGTTAAGTTAACAATATGACAAGAATAAAATAATTAAGTGAGACAGTATGTTTCCTGCATTCACCCTGGACTCTGTTAGCACTAGTCTTTAGTTGTATCTATTGAAAAGGTATAGAAGCAAGCCAGGTGCTGTGGTGCACGCCTGTACTCCTAGTACTTGGGAGGCTGAGATAGGAGGATCGCAGGTTCAAGGACAGCCTCAGCAACTTAGCGAGACTCCCAGCAACTTAGTGCGACCCTGCATCAAAATAAAAACAATAGAGCTAGGGGTGTAGCTCAGAGGGAGAGTGTCTCTGTGTTCAATCCCTGGTATGGTGCATGCGCACACACACACACACACACACAGAAAGCTATAGAAGGAGCTCTCCAAGATTACTTTTAAAAGAAAGAAATTAAATTGTCTATGCCACACCATTATGTATGCAAGAAAAAAAATATTCACAGATGCACGGTAAACATTTCAATTGGATTACACTTTTATAGCTAGAACTGAAATATGATTTTATCCCACAAGCATTGAGGCATGTTTCATCAATTTTCTGTCCTTTTACCCAGATGAAATGTGTGATATATGGTATAAATATATCCACACTTTGTATGACTTATACTTCGGAAGTTACAAACAAACAAGGAAAACTAGAGAAAATGGCACTAGCATTGGAGTGAATGCTTGCCTTTATTTCAATACAGACTCCTGATTAAGAGAATCCTCCTTACAACTGCACATTTGCCATCCTTGCTCCTGATGAGGAGACTGATTTGAATGAGAATGGGATCTGATACTGTTTTGAATTATAATAGAATCAAAGAGACTGGCTCCAAATAAACTACAGAGCAACAGTGGTTCCATAGTAACTCCAGGGAACACCACATTCTAACCTCCATGGTCTGCTTCCTGGAGCACTGTGTGAAAACTAACTGTGGAGAGTCAGTGAAGGGGGGTACCTCCTTGAACTTGGATATGCAAGCGGACATTACCAGATTCCACATCTGATGGGGAAATACAACTACCGACTCAGACAACATTCTCCCTGCTGTCATCCAAAACAACTGACCACACAACTTAGAGGAAGATTTATTTGCGTACAGTGTTTTTGGAGATCATGAAGTTTCAGTCCATGTCAAGCTGGGTTACACCTGCGGAGCTCAGGGCATGGTGGCAGGAAGCAGACAGAGGGAGAGAGCAAGGTCTCGGCTCTCGCATCATGGGGGCCAGAAGAAGGAGAGGAGCAAGCAAGGGGATTCAAAGACACAAGCACAGTCCCCAAGGCCACAGCCCAGGGACCCACCTTCTCCAGCCACACCCCACCTGCCTAGGTGACCACCCAGTAAATCCACTACAATGGATTTATCCACAGATAAGATTACAGCCCTGTGACTTAATTACATCATCTCTGAACACTAACCCATGAGCTCTTCAGGGGACATTCTATATGGAATCACAACAACTATTAACAGCACATGAAAAAAGATGTCTACTTTTACTATTTTTTTACTGTAATATTGGGATAAAACCATGGGCAGAGTCTTCTGTCACTTCTAAATAAATGCATAGAAGTGTAACCAGCAATAAAGACATATTACTAGTATGGGTGAATATAAAAACATTTTGAAATGATGCAATCCATATTGAATAAAGAGAAAGTATAAAGCTTTGAAAAGTAGGATTATTAAAAAAAAGCGCACAGTCAGTGAACCAAAGCAAGATGTTTGGGGGTGATTGTGGGGTGAAAGGATTAGAGGAGTCAGGTTGTTGGGGGTAATAATAGGCAGGGTGGTTCACACCGAGGGCACAGAAAGATACAAAGGTATGGAAGAGATACACATTGAATATTCGCCTCACTAGTCTTTTGTAAATGTTATCACTATTTGACTTCTTTATAAAGAATAAGCCTGAATGAGCAGAATAAAATGCTCTCAAATATCAATTTTCCACACCCATGAATAGCCAGGCTGTTTAAGCCATGAGTCATTAACATGACACCCGGCAGACACAAGGACAGCGTAGCCTGTGTGCAGAGAACACACCAGGACGAAAGTGGATCACCTTGAAAACCAACCACTGCATGAACATGTCAGCCGGAGGCACCCATACACACAACTATATAACCTTGTGCCTCGATGAGATGGCGCCCCCATATTAAGCTGTTTATATCATCAGAGCTCATTAAAAAGACAAAAACAAACACTGTATTTCTGGTGGTGCAAATTTTTGCAATTTAATTCGCTGCAGAAACCAGACAAAATAACAACAACAACAACAAAATAAAAACAAAGATGCGGAATAATAAATAAAGCAGCTTGCATAATTTGACGAGGCATCTGTGATCACAGTGTCTGAGAAGTCAGTTCTTCCTCCGGTGACTTCCATATTTATGTACAGTGTAACCCCAACACTCCCCGCACCGCGCGTCTGAAGGATGTGGGTGAGTGTGTACAGGAGCGAGTTTTATTCATTGTGCATCTCGGGAGAAAATCAGGTCACCTTCAATGATCTTATCAGTCAAAGAAAATAGTCCTGCTTCACAGAGCTATTAAAATGGAAGAGAATTAGAATGTATAAAAAGCTTTCAGAAGCCAGGATCAAAGGGAGAAAGGTCACCCACGAGGCGGGGACTGTTGCCCGTGCTGAAATTTGCGGTTTTGATTAACATGAAGTTGTAAATGACAATAACACGGTAAGCAGCCATCATGAAATAAAATCAGAAATAAAGGCCAAGGACGTTACAGAAATGCAGAGGAAAGAAAAAAAGTCACAAAAAGAATTCTAACAAGTGTAGAAGAATAAACAAGGAGAGGACTATAATAATATGCTTTTGGGTCATTCGTTTATGATACACAAAGAACTTTTGCATTCGCTAAGAAGACACGGGGATATTGTTACCCATGCTTCCCAGAGATGGAGAACAAGGATAAGAGGACATAAACTTGTGGAAGTTCAAAGACTTGGTAGGTAGCTCAGCTACTTTTTTTTTTCCTCTCTGGACCCTCTATTTCAATCAATGGAACATTCTAGAATCTCTGCAAATATTCATAAAATGAATCAGCTTGCTCGGAAGCCCATTTTGTTTTCCTAATTCCAAATCTAATGCTCTTTCCGATTGGTTGACTCCTTCAATGAGAGATGCATTTATGCAAAGGCGTTTCTATCCTACTTGAAACATGGCTGGGAGGTGAGAAGATGAAATATTTATCAAACCTGGATTTTTGAAACAGAGCTGGTAGTATCTTAGGGTTGATGAGCAGAAAGGGAGAAAGAAAATATGACTCACCTACTTTGGTTGGGACTAATGGAAATAATATTTCACTCAATAGTTTATTTTATCTTATTTTTTGTGGTACTGGGGATGGAACCCAGGGGCATTCTACCCTTGAGCTACACCCCCAGCCCTATTTTATTTATCTATTTGCTTTTTATTTTGAGACAGGGTCTCACTAAGGTTTGGGAAGGCCTCTTTAAATTGCTCAGGCTGGCCACAAACCTGCGATCCTCCTGTCTCAGCCTCCCAAGTACTGGGATTACAGGTGTGCGCCACCACGCCCGGCTCGATTTTTACCTTTATTACATTTAAGAAATTAATTAAGCACTGTCTATGTATCAACACAGAAATGGAAACAAAAGTATTGGCGGGCCCATACTCACTTCACCTAGATGTACCAATTTTTTTTTTTTTTTTTTTTTTGGT
>PVJS01037779.1:0-19730 GCA_004027185.1 Glis glis
CTTTATTTTGAAACCGGGTCTCTCTCACGAAGTTGTGGAGGGCCTCACTAAGGAGAGAGAGAGAGAGACAGGGAGGAGGGAGAGAGACAGGGAGGGAGGGAGAGAGAGAGAGAAAACGCTTGCGCACGCGCATGCGCGAGCTGAGACTGGCCGCGAACTCGGATCCTCCGGTCTCCGCCTCCCAAAGTACTGGGATTACAAGCGTGCGCCACCACGCCCGGCTTTTCTCTTCTACTTCTAATAAATCCTACTTAAGCTTTGCAACTGCTTGTCCCGGCTCAGTTTTTCTAAAATGGGCAGAGGACAAGAACCCACAACACGACCACCCCAACTGTAACATCTTGGTAAGTCTACTAAAAAGTTTTTGGTCCTTTTTCTTCACTTTTAAATGTTTTATTTATGTACATGTACAATTCCTGTCCGTCACTTTCATGGACCAAAAAAGCAGCACTGCAGCCACCAGGGCGCAGACACTGCCGGTGCAGAAGCAGTCTCCGCCATTGCTACAGGAGCCGCCCTAGTTGGGCCCTTGGAGCGGCCGGTGAGGGCAGTGGCCGTGCTGCAGCCTGCCCGCGACCACCTCCGGGCCTCCAGCACCCCCGCGGTGCGCCCACCCGGTGCAGGAGCAGGTTTCCTACGCGCAGAAAGCATGAACTAGTCGGAGCTCAGCGGCCTCCTTCTCTCAAGAACCCGGAGAGCTGCCATTGGGTAGCTTCTGGCCATGGGGGAGGGGCAGTGTTCTCGTTGGAAACACCGCGCTGCAGTTTTCTCTGCGGTGGCGCTTTGTCTTGCGTTCTCTCTTCTATTTCTAATAAATCCTACTTAAGCTTTGCAACTGCTTGTCCCAGCTCATCCCTAGATCTTTTCATGGTTTGGGACTTTATTTGCTTCAAAAGGATATGGCTTTATTGCCTTATCCAATTAGGAATATCAAGGGTATATTTAAAAATTCAAAAGATCAGGAGGTATAAAAAGAAGCTAAACCCTCTTAGGAATTTGTACTCCAAGGTTTTTCTAGCATGAATACAATAGTTTTGGCAATATCCCCTTGAAATATTTTTAACCTGTACATATAGTACATACTTTTAAATTCAGATGACTTGTTCCCTGGTATTATACACAAAAATTGATTATCTTGGCAGTTGTGTTTTATAGTACTGGGTATTGACTCTTGGCTGATTCTACCTGTTAGGAACACCCCAGCTGTTTTTAATTTTTTATTGAAACAGGCTCTCCCTAATTTGCAGAGGCCGTTCTTGAACCTTCAATCCTCCTGTCTATGCCTCCCAAGTAGTGGAATTATAGGCAAGGGCCACCATGCCTGGTTTGTGTAGATATTTTGATGTCAGTCAATATAAACATAACCTCATAATTTTTAGGAAGCATTTCAGATATACCAAATGAAAAGACATTGTGTGGATGATCATTATCCTTGTTCTTATTGTAGATATTGTATACTCCAGCCGATTATTTCATTAGTCTTTCAGTACTCTAGTATGTGTCTCTGAAGGCTAGCTTTTAAGAAATATTCAACACATTTAAAAATACTATATTGTTATAATTACTATTATTGTTGTTATTATTTTTGTAGTACTAGGAATTGATCCTATGGGTGTTATACCACTGAGCTACACCCCCAGCCACCATATTTTATTTTTTTTTTTGAAACAAGGTCTCACTAAATTGTGGAGGGCCTCACTAAGTTGCTGAGGCCTGCTCCCAACCTGGAGTCCTTTTGTCTCAGCCTCTGAAGTACTGGTTACAATAATACATTATTATTTTAACATGTACAAAATTCTGATTTCTCCAGTTCTCCCCAAATTTCCAATATTAGTACATTGTGGGAAGCTGGGCTTGGTCGAGCCAGCCAAGATGGCGCCGTGGCTGGCTGCCAAGTCTTGTGACCTGCACTTGTTTACCAGACCTAGCACATGCGCAGTTGAGAAGCGCACGCGTTTGGTGCATGCTCATTGCGTGCTTGCTGCTGGAGAGCCTATGAGAGGAGGCCTGGCCTGCGTGTATGTGGCACGAGAGAGGTGTGATTGGAGGATTGCTTCTGGCGTGATTGGGGAGGGGTTGCTCGTTCATAATATAAGCGGGATGGCAGATGTGAATAAAGAGGAAGCTGCACCATCTGTACTGAAGTGTCTGTGTGTCGTCTTTCCTGGACTCTGCTGGTCAGAACTCCAGGACTGCGTCAGTACATATCCAGATAGCCACTATTTTTAAGTTTAACACCTGCAGGACACTTCTGTATCCACCTCTTTAAACCCACCCCCTTGAGTGAAATTGGTATTTGGGCCTACTGTATGTGATTGAGTTTGGATGAGCTACAGAATATGGCCTCCCCTGGCCCCTCCTCTGGCTAAGATTGGTGTCCTGATAAATGAGGCTCTTGAGTGGGCAACCCCATTTTTCCTTTGAATGGACACATCAAGAAAATGACCTCTATAGCTCAGAACCAGGCCTTGACTTCTGAATTTTACCAGGGATTAATGGAGGCTCCCAAGTGTGAGCGTTTTATTATAGCAGTGTGAAGAGGCTAAGACAAAGATGGAAGCATGTAAGTTGTTGATCAGTTTGTCTTCATTGAAGCACAACTATGTTCATATTCTAGTTGCAGTATGGTGATGGCTTGTGAAAGTGGAATTTCTAGGTGAATGAGAGACCTGGCAGTAGTGGGAAAGAGTGCCAGGTCCCAGCACCAGTTTATGTGAATCTGTGATATTCTTTTTCTTAGAGGCTTTTCCTTGGGGCTTTGCTTGTTTTATTGTTGTTGTTTTCTTGCCTTAACATGATGGGATAACTTTATGTTTACCAGCTGTGTGTGTGTGTGTGTGTGTGTGTGAACTTTCCCATCAGGCATTTGTCTTATGCTATGTATGAAAGATGATTTTCTTGGTTGGAGTCCTGACTCAATCTCCTGAAACACTGTTTTCTTACATATACTCCTTGCATATAGTTCAAAGACTAGATAGTACACATATTAAAAATTTCAGTTATGAGAGCTGATTATGTAGCTCAGGGAAGAGTGCTCATCGTGCAAAAATGTGATCACGTCTTTGATCCCCAGTACTACAGAAATCCAAAAGAAAGGAAAAAAAATCCCTGGGTGCTATCTGGTGGCCAACCCATTATTTGCAGACTTGGGAGGCTGATAAAGCCCATAATTATAATCCACAGTATGAATGAATGAATGAATGAACGAATAAATAAATAAATAAATTATGAAAAGGGTGGGGGTTACAGCACAGAGGAAGCGCGCTGCCTCTGGGTTCAAGCTGTAGTCTAAAAAATGTTGTCCCTTTGATACTGAATGTTAATATACCTTCTTAAACTTCTCCACACTTAGCGGTTGCAGAACATTCTCCTCAGAATATAGGTTTTTCTTAGGGGCTAGGTTAGGTCATTTTTGGGTTTGGGGTTGCTAGTTTTTTCTCTTTTTTTTTTTGCAGTACCGGGGATTGAACCCAGGGGCGTTCTACCTCCACGCTACACCCCCGGCCCTATTTTTTTTATACTTTATTTTGAAACCGGGTCTCATGAAGTTGTGGAGGGCCTCACTAAGTAGGGAGAGAGAGAGAGAGAGAGAGAGCGAGCTGAGGCTGGCCGCGAACCCGGATCCTCCGGTCTCCGCCTCCCAAAGTACTGGGATTACAAGTGTGTGCCACCATGCCCGGCGTTTTTTCTCTATTTTTCTTTAATTTTTGGGCTTGTGATGCTGGAATGGAAGCCAGGTCTTCAGGCCTAGACGACCAGTGCATCACCACTGAGCCACATATCCAGGGCCTCTGCCCAGTGCTGTTTCTTTTCTTTTCTTCTTCTTTATATTTATTTATTTCATTTATTTATTGAAGAAGGAGAGGGGAGTGCATTCAAATTCCCTTCATTGGAGAACCCAAAGAACACAAACTCCCTGTATAAGAGTTTCTTTCTAGCTGGGTGTGGTGGCACATGCTTGTAATCCCAGTACTTGGGAGGCTGAGACAGGAGGATTGCAGGTTCGTGGCCAGCCTCAGCTATTTAGTGAGGCCCTCCACAACTTACTGAGACTCTTGTTTCAAAATAAAAAACAGGACTGCGGGCGTATCTCAGAGGTAGAATGTCCCTGAGTTCAATCCCCAGTTCTGCAAAAAAAAAAAAAAAAAAGTTTTTCTTTCTTCCTTATTTTTTCCCCTGGTGCTGGGAATTGAACACAGGGGAATTCTACCTCTGAGTTATACCCCCAGCCCTATTTTATTTTTCATTTGGAAACAGGGTCTCCTAAGTTGATGTGAGCCCCATTGAGTTCCTGAGGCTGGTTTTGAACCTGCGATCCTCCTGTCTCAGCCTCTCAAGTACAGGGATTACAGGTGTGCACTACCATGCCCAGCTGGATGAGAGTTTCTAATTTCTTTCCTTTGAAACCTAAGCCATGCCCAGGGCTTAGGAGTGGAGCACTAATGTTGGTCTACTGGGCCCTATCTGCATTTTATCTGCCTGTTTTGACAGTTTAGATTTCAGTTGGGCAGATTTCCATGCTGCATAATGATCACTTGGGAAGTTAATTTGCCAGCAACTTGTGCCTGACAGTTCATTCAACTTGGGCCTGAGTCAGAAATCCTGGTCCAAGACTGTAGCTGGGGAGGCTTAGGGACCCTCTTCTAAGGCTATTCCTACCCTGGGTTATTCTGGCTTCCCAGCCCCTCCCAAGGGTCAGGAAGAGAGCTCTGGCCAGATCTACTGCTGGTTCCTGGTCTACCCTGGAGTTCTCATGGTGAAGGCAAAGCCACCTGGACACTTCTCCCCATGTGTGCTTTAATCTATGCAGGGCTGTACACTGCAGAGCTGAGACAATGACATGTAGGGAGGATAAGTTCCTCATCTTTAGGTATTCCTAGGGAGGGAAGGAATCTACTGTTTGAGGGGGGAGCTGGGGTTCTGCCTGTTCCAGATTCATCTACCTCAGCTGATATTTCCCTTCCTGGAAAATGCAATGCCCAGAGAGCCACAGAAGGGCACAGCTCCTACCCAATGAGCCACAACCAGAGGATGGAGGATCTTAGCTAAACCCAGGGAGGCCAGATGCAATGTGAGCTCCCACCACCCCACCTGAAATGTGAGTGTAGGGCTGTGTGCCCTGGAGGGAGGGCCCAGGTGTTGTGCAGGGTCATAGTCCACACTCTCCATCCTAAGACCTGAATAAGGATCACATATTACCAGAGAAAGCTGCCTGGGTCCTTCATAGCTCACCCTGATCCAGTGCTCCACCACTGTGACCCTGTCCCCAGCCTTCATGGTGGCATCCCCAAGGCAGGTCTTTAATAGCAGAGTTGGCCACATGATTGAATTGTGTGATGGTGGCACGGATGGTGGGGGCTAGATGCTCTTTTCCCTTTTTGTTCCTCTGGGACAACAGGGAGGCCAGGCAGTCACAGGGGAACACCTTCATGAACAGCTCCTGTGGAGGAAGAGAGTGTCACATGAGCACAGTCCACCTTGATTGAACACAGTCCCAGACAGCCAACTGTTGTCTGAGTTAGAAAGAGGGAAGTGTTAGATATGGCCAGAGACCTCTGCAATAGGTGCGATTTGTTCCCAGCCCACGGAATGAGCTCAACTGATGACCAGAACCCAGAACCCAGCACTGATGGGGAAAGAGTGTCCTGTTCTCCCAGGCACCTCACTCCCTTCCAGCACCAGATGGCTTCTCAGTCCTGCTAGTTCTGAGGTGGCATCTTCTGCCAATCTCATCAGTCCTCTGCTCCTTCTCCCCAGTCACATGCACATTCCCTGTGGCAGCTACAACTACTGGTTGGGTCTTGTGTATCTGCTGTAGAATCTATTTCACCTGGAGTGTATAATAAGGGATAAGGATGGCAAGGTCTCCTTGGAGGATGGGTAGATAACACATGGACATCTCTGTACCTGAAAGAACACAGTCCACCACAAAGTGGGCCAACCCCCTGCCCTGTTTTCTCTCATGCCCATCTCAGGTGCCATTCATAGTCACTTTGTGAAATTGGTACTGTTTTTTTTTTTTTTGTGCGGTACCGGGGATTGAACCCAGGGGCATTCTACTTCCGCGCTACACCCCCGGCCCTATTTTTTGTGTGCTTTATTTTGAAACCGGGTCTCACAAAGTTGCGGAGGGCCTCACTAGGTAGAGAGAGAGAGAGACAGGGAGAGAGAGAGAGAGAGAGAGAGCGAGCGAGCGAGCGAGCTGAGGCTGGCCGTGAACCCGGATCCTCCAGTCTCTGCCTCCCAAAGTACTGGGATTACAAGCATGCGCTACCACGCCCAGCTGAAATTGGTACTGTTAATGTCCTGTATTGACTGTCCACATATGGACAAGAAGGGCTTGGGGAAAAGACACTAATGCAAGTCACACATTAAGTAGGTTATGAAGTGGAATTGGTTTCTGATCATTATCATGTGGTCTGGGAATGGCTGGTCTGAGACTCTTGGTACCAAAGGGGCCTCCTGCCCCCACCTTCCCTGCAGAGCTCAGCTGCTCACCATATTTATCTGTGTCAGTTGTTCTGCCAGCAGCTTGTGAGAGAATTGAGTGATATTATTCCCTTTCTTTCTGGACCAGCTCCTTTGTGCCACAGAATGGGGGAAGCAGGGCTCTGGTGCTGGCGTTTTCTTCAGTGCTGGCCTTAGAGGTGGCTTTTGTTCTTCTGGTGGCACTGCTTCCAGAGCTGGCTCTGGTGGTGACATTTCAGGGGCTGGGAAACCCCATGCTGCAGGTGACTCTGGCTGCAGAGCAGGCCCTCGGTTTGCCAATGTTGCAGGAGCTGCTCTTGTGCCCATACCGGAAATGCTGTTGTCTCTGGCCATGGAGCAACAGGTAGAAGAACTGAAAGGATCACCATAGTCACTTTCCAATGGCCTGTTCAAACATAAAATATCTCTCTGCATTTACAGAAATCCCACTCTCCAAGCACAAGCTCAGATAGTCTTTCGGGATGTGGTGCACTTCACCATCGTTTTTTTTTTTTTTTTTTTAGTGGGATTTCAGTGTTTCACCAGGATGGCCGTGGTGGTGATGCCTGTAATCCCAGTACTTGGGAGGCTGAGACAGGAGGATGGCAGGTTCAGAGTCAGCCTCAGCAACTTAGTGAGGCTCTCAGCAACTTAGTATTGCGGTAACTCCTGCGGACGATCTACTCCGTGGTTCCTGCCACAGAAGGTCGCTGCTCCCTGCAGCTTCCTGACAAATACTCTGTGGTTCCTGCCACAGACGGTTACTGCATCAAGCAGCTTCCTGATAAAACAGCCTATGGTTCCTGCCACAGACAGTCGCTGCCCAGACAGCTTCCTGAAGTCTGTGGCTCCTGCCACAGACGGTCGCTGCACTAGGCAGCTTCCTAACAATGGTCTTCTCGCAAGAAACAACACGAAGTCTGATATGGTAATTTGCAAAATAGTTACATTTAATAATCGGGGGGTCGGGGAGGAGATAGAGATGGCAAATTCTCCCGGAGCCCTATAGCCAGGGCCTCATTTTTATAGGAATTTTAAAAGTTAATCAAACCCAGGAATCAGCAATTATCTCAGGTTACAGTAAGGATTAATCAAACACAGAAATCAGCAATTATCTCAGGTCACAGTAAAGAAGGTCAGCGAGGCAAACATGTGATAAACTTAGGGGAAGGAGGGATTAACCATTACTGGGTGGAGACGACATCAAAGACCGCACCTTGAAGATTACACCAGGTCCCTTGGAATGTGTCCGTTTGCGGACAGATCCCACCCAGCCAAATACCATGTATCCAAACTGGGCTGGTCCAAGATGATAATCTCAGTGTGCTTCTAAGACAGGTCTCAGCCCTCAACAAGAGAGATGCTGTTTCCAAATGAAAAATAAAATAGGGCTGCGGGTGTGGCTCATAGGTAGAAGGCCCCTGGGTTAGGCTCTAGGTCTGTTCGAGGCAAGGTGACCTTTATATAGACCACTTTCAGTCTGAATGTTGGCAGTATGGTATATAATAATAATCTTCAGTGTACTACTCTGGCAGGGTGCCCCAAATGGCATATCTAGTGCTGGGGATAGATGCGTGAGCAGCATAGTTAGAAGCCTGGCTTTCCCTTCTGTATTGCCTCTGCAGGTCATCCTGGTGTGGATCTAGTCTGTGAACCTCCCCGCTCCCTATAGTACAGTGCTATCTCACTGACAAGCCCTCTGTGACTGTCCTGGCAGGGGCTGGCTTTGTTCAGCAAGGCAAATTCAGATAGTTATGGGCCTCAGGTTCCTATTGACATTCTTTTCCCATTGAAGAAGGAATCTAAGTCCAGCCACCTGAGCCCTCAGGAGTTCAGGCAGACTCGTGACAAGGTTGCTCATCACGCCTCCAGTTCTGCGCCTCTGGCGATGTGGGTGGGTGGCTGGTGGATGTGAAATGCAGGAGGACAGGCAAAGCTGAGATCTGAATGTGATGATGGTGGGCATTCCAGGAGCTGGCTCTGAGTCCAATCCTCTCCACTCCTTCGCAGGGGTTTTGGGACCCAGCCTTCACCACTCTTTTTCTTTATCCCTTGCAGAGGAAGCTGCATGACTTTTTCTCTTTCATAGAAGTCGTAAGATGTAGGAGACCCAGGGTTTTGTCAGTCTCTCCCTATCCACAGTCCATATATCCCTCTCTCAGTTTTAACCACATCCCGGAACCTAACATCCAAACACCTTTCAGCTGGTCCTGGGGTCTGCCAGCCTGCTCACAATATAGGAGGATCCTCCCTACTCAGAGGATTCCAGGAGGGCATCACTGTTAACCTTCTCTGGACACGATCTACCTATGAGGAATACTGTACTGCCTGGCTCCCAAATGAGAACTGAGACCCAGCAACTGTTGCATTATGTCAAGCTTTGAATTATGTCAGGTGTATAGAAAAGTGACTGGACACTATTATTGCTTAATCTATGTGCGTTGATTGAATAAACCACACATAACTTCCCATATATCTAAGTGGGCTCAGGGTCCCCTTGCAGGATCCAATGACTCCTCGTTCAGTGTTTGTCAAGGAATAGAAATGGATTTCTTGTATGCCAGGTAGGAGAAATCCCAAACCTCCTGAACAAATGGGAAATTATGCCTGGTTTTCCAAATATAGATGGACATGAGCAGCTATAGCATGAGGCAGAGAACTTTTGTAGTTTGAGCTTAGAGAAAATATGAAAAACAAGAGCCTTTCCAGAAGCCCTTTCTACAGGACCAGATGCTAGGTACCCACTTCACATGTATTGGGCCATTTTGTCCCCACAAAAGCCCCATGAGGTTTATCTGCTTATGACCCCACTATTCAGATGAGCACTGAAGCTCAGAGAGCTGCAATGGCATTTCCATACCACAGTATGTGGGAGAGCCACTACTGTGCCTTGGAGGGGACACTCAACAAATGAAGAGCTGGTCCAGGAAGCATGGGATGGTGTTAAAGTCCCAGTATGAGCACAGAAAGGTGCTGAAGTAGGAGCTGTTTCTACCCAGGAAGGATGGTACCAGGGACGCCGCCCTTATATCTCATCTCCCTTGAGCCTGGCTGGAGGCTCCGCATCATGCAGATCTCCTCCAGGTTCAGAGTGGACTCATGTTTCCACTAGAGAGGACACAAAGGGACATACAGTCAGTGGCAGCACCATGAGCCACCAGAGGGTTGGGATCTGGAATTTCAACATGGAAGACTCAACCTTTCACATTTGTGTATGTGGAGGACATTCATGTGCTTGGTGAAAGCATTCTTAGTTTTCAGAGTAGATTCAACAAGGGGTAGAGAATGACTAAACCATGGGTGCCCTCAAGGTATCTTTAAGATATTTTATTAGCTGTGGAACAAAAGCACCTTCCTGTATTACTAGCCTACATGATGAGCATTATTCCGCCCATTCCTCAAAAAAATTCTCATTTTAGGAATGAGAAAACACAGGCTTCTGGATGCAAAATAGCTGCTCATCAGCACACTCAGAGCTGAGAACCACTGTAGCTAGAGATGGATAAAATTCTCTCTAAGCTAACTGGAGCTTGGGCTGCTTGTGACACAGTTTGGCGGGATTTGTGGAAACTCCCTTTCTTCCCTACCATGAAGACAGTGTATAGGCCAAGAGGCCCTCTGAGGACGCTTATGATTTTGGTAACACAATTATTTTCCTTTTTCTTGAGAAAAAGAGCTGCAGATACCCTAGATCCCTCAGAGTCAAAGGTTGATAGATTCTAGGTGACCTCAGAAGAAACTAGCAAACACCTTTATGTAGAGCCTCTGGAATTGCAAGCACATGAACGTCTTTTGCGAAGTCACCATGTGTGGCCCTGTGTGATGACAGCCTCAGAAAACCACTACTGCTGGTGAGAAGATAGCGATGTGTTATGTCACCTGACACACTATTCACAAATTTATGGAATGGCATTACCTCCTTTTTTGTGACTATCACTCTGCTTTTTCTAAAAATATTCCTGGTATGAGTGTTGGTTTTGAAGTCAGATTCATGAAGACATCAGAGTTGACTTGTACATGGAATGCTTGGAGCAGTTCATTAAAACAAGACCACTGTAGCAGGAAAAGACTCTCATAGCCTTGTTTAAAGTACAAATGATGAAACAATGTGTTTTCTGATATTTCTACAAGTGTGTGATTAGGAACTTTGTACCCATGTACCTCTCAGGCTGCAGGGGGAGCCATGATGGCTAGATTCCTTTTGGGGATGGGTCAGTAGATTGATCCCTCAAGCGGTACAGCCCCAGGACAAAGCACAGCTGTGAACCAGGGTCCTTGTCCCCCTGCTCATCCCACATTCCTGTCTGTGGAGACACCTCTGTGTCCACTCTCGCCCCTGTCAAGTGCTGGTCACTGTTGGCTGTGTGCTTCACCTCCTCTCTGTCCAAGGAGACAGACATGTCTAAGGGTTCCTCATTGACTTGCATGGAGCTCTGCAAGAGAGTGCCCAGCAGCGGGGCCAAGAGTTCTCATTAAATATGCAGGATTTTCCCACAGAGGACAGTCCCATTGAAAATCCTTCTCCCCAGGCTGGGAGTGGTGGTACTCACATATAATCCTAGTGCCTGTGAGGCTGAGACAGGAGGATTGATGCCAGTGAAGTCCTGCAGCAAATTAGGGACACCCTTTAAAAACGAAATACAATTCTTCCCCCCTAGAAAAGGAAATCTAAAACCCTTAGCTTCTGCAGGGCTTGCTCAGACTTGCCTGAAGAGCCAAACAAGGGGCTAGTTTCACATCTGAAATTCCCTGGTAGGAAAGTCCCAGAGAAAATCACACCTTTGCCCTGCACTGAACTTCATGTCTCAAAGCCTCCAGGGTCCCTGAAAGTCCTATCTCAACACCTTTTGTCTAGCTTGGAGCTGCAAAGAGGAGGCCACCATCCCATGGTCCCTGGCCAGCGCCTCTCAAGTGGGCTATAAGAAAAAGGATATATTAGATCCGAGAGGCTTTTGGTCTCTTTCTTGCTCTGCAGCCACTCTCCGCACCCCTCTGAGCCCCTCTCTGCCATGGTTCCCATACCCTTGAGATGGCCCATGCCTTCCCTAAGCCTGTGTCCCCACCTTTCTTAAATCAAACCTATGCCTTTGTCTCTGAAAAAATAAATTCTCCCCAGATCAGGTACATTGGAACATTTACATAGGCACCAGAAGGTCTCTGAATTAATATGAGTCAAAAAACTCATTATTGAAAGTCCCCAATACTTTCCATACATCCAGCCATGATTGGGGTGTGAATTTAACAGACTTTCCAGAGTTCCAACACCTAATAACCGGCTCCTGTCCAGTTAGCCTCCCCCACAGTTTCTTTCCCTGTCCCAAATACACGTGGTGAAAGGGCAGTGTCAAAGGCCTGGGCAGTTGGGACCTCAGGTGGGGGCTGGCCTGGATGGTCTGGCCCTGGGCTGCCCTCTCTTACCTCTCTGACCTCCTGAGACTTGGCCAGACGTGTCCGGTGTGTGGGATGAGCCAGTGTCTATGAAGAACCCCACTCTGGGTCCTTCTCTGGCTAGTACCCTGATACATGTGAATACAGCAAGAGAACATCTTTCTGTCTTGAGTATCTCCCTTCAAATGAGCTGGATAATGGTCTGTCTCTATGATATGATGTACATACACAGATTTATCAATGCCAATCAATGTCATACATGGGGAGGTGGGGAAGGGAGGGAGTGGGGTGGAACTGCAGGAGGGCTCACTGAGTGCTGTGTCCATGTCTGGCCCCTGTTGCCCAGTCCTCCACCCCTGATGTCCAGAGTCTGGGGTTCCAGGTGGAAGACATGATCCTGATCTTCTGTCCAGCCTGCAGGAGTCCTCCATACACAGGCTGAGGGAGACTTCTGCATCCACCTCCATTTCTGAATAGGATCTCTCCAAGGCCAGTCCCTCTTCCCCTGGCCTTGCCATCCATCTTTCACTGTCTCCTTCCTCATCAGTGTCACGTCCTCAAGTCTTCATTGGTGAGGGAAATCCTTGCCGTCCAGTGTCCAGCCCATGAAGCAGCAGGGAAACCACACCCTCAAAGGTCCAGAAATTCTGCGGACCACAGACCCTTGATAGGAACCCCTCCATCCTCATGTTTATTTTTTAGCAGGCAGGGAGAAGAGTTCCTCAGAACTCTCTTTCTTGTTGCTGACTCCGGGAGGTCTCTTGGGGCCAGCTATGGGAGATCCACTGCCCCTCCCCTTTGGCACTCTGTGGTCTTTGCCCTAAAACTCATCCCATTGGCCTGCCCGGCAGGATGTGTTTATACTTCCCAAGTCATGAAAATCTGTCAGAACATCAGTAGAACACAAGCTTAAACACCAGAGACTCAATGAGCACAGGTGATAGGATAGTTTTTGCAAGGATACTTTGGGAAACATCTTGACCAGTGTACTATTAGGACCTTCAAAAAACAAAACAAATCAAACAGCAAATCCTGGGATCAAAAATATCTGATTTCCACATATGCCACATTAGAATAAACAATGCCCACTTTTTTTCTTTTTCTTTTGTAGAATTCATTAAGTATAATATAATTTTATATCTTGGTGAAATTCAAAGTGAGACAGTCTTATTCGCTCACATCTCCTGGTGTGGTTTCCTTCTAACCCCATGCCACTGTTCTCTCCTTTTTTGTACACACTAGTAAGGTTGTTAGTTATAAATTCAGAAAAATGGGTGAAGGGTGGAAGTAGAGAACAGGATGCTAAGTGAAATCAACCAGTGTCAGAAAGTCAAGAGTTGTATTTTTCTCTATGTGGAAGCTAGAGGGAAATTGGAATGAAAAGGGACTTCATAAAAATGAGGAGTGGAATTAGAGTGGAAGGAGATGGGCATGGAAAAGGAAGCTTGAGAATGGGTACAGACCAAATGATAGTATGTATATATATATATATATATATGCCCAGTTTTCAACAACCATAACAAAATCACAGGTAGAGGAAGAAGCATGAACAAACTACTCATTTGAAGGAACAAACTAATTGACATAAATAATCTCCAGGGAAGTGCTTTTGTTCATTTTATGCCATTCTCCATGGTTCTGTATTTGTACTTCTGCTAAGCCCTGAGCAATTGTCCATTCAACTGAAAAGCTCACTCTGTGGCTGTGTTGGCCTGAGAAGAGAAGGCCATTTTGTTGCAGATTTCTAAGATCCCCCATGTCTCCCAGCTACCACTCAGGAGGCATGGCTGCCTTTTGGGGCAAGGAGGAAGGGGTTTTGCAAATCTAATTACCATTCTCTATCAGTAGTCAAAGAGAAATATCCTGAGTGCACCTATCCTGGCCAGGTGAGTCCTTAATGTGATTCTCCTGATGATGTAAAGAGAGCCGGGCGTGGTGGTGCACACTTGTAATCCCAGTACTTTGGGAGGCGGAGACCGGAGGATCCGGGTTCGCAGCCAGCCTCAGCTCTCTCTCTCTCTCTACCTAGTGAGGCCCTCCACAACTTCGTGAGACCCGGTTTCAAAATAAAGGATAAAAAATAGGGCCGGGGGTGTAGTGCAGAGGTAGAACACCCCTGGGTTCAGTCCCCGGTACCACAAAAAAAAAAAAAAAAAAGAAAGAAAGAGAAATCAAGGCAGAGATTTGGAGCCTAGACCATCTCTGCAGGTTCTGCATGAGCAACATGCAGATTGGAGTTTTAGCTCCATGGTAGTGTGCTTTCCTAGAGAGGCCCTGGGACTGATTCTCTGTAACAGGCACTTACACACAAGAAAAAAAGAAAGGCAGGAAGGAAGAAAGAAAGAGTAAGAGAGAAAAACAGAAACCTCACCTAGTGTTGTAATGGACATGTAAGAGGTAGCAAACAGCAGCCAGGGTGTGTGAAGTGAGGTCCACAGAAACATGGCCTGAAAGATTTGAACCCTCCCAATAGATTGGGAGCTGTGAGGAGGATCAGCAGCTTCTGCTGAGATGAAAGTCCCAGCTGACATCTGCTTGCTTGCTTTTGAAGAGGAACTAGACTGCCCTTATCTGGAATCCTTACTTATAAATATTGGGTTTATTTGTTTTGTTTTGGTTTTGGTTTTGGTGCTGGGGATTGAATCAGGGGCATTCTATCTCTGAGCTACACTCTCAGCCCTATTTTATTTTTTATTTTGAAACAGGGTCTCACTAAGTTGCAGAGGGCCTCACTACTTGTCGAGGCTGTCCTTGAACCTGTAGGCCTCCTGTCTCAGCCTCCCCAGTACTGGGATTACAAGAGTGAACCACCATGCCTGGCTCTAAATATTGTGAATTAATGATTTTTGTTGTTTTTGTCTCTGAGTTTGTGACAATGTGTTATAGAAAATTAGAAAAAAATGACATTTCCCCCTTTTCCTCCACCCCCTACATAAGAGATAATTGGCTGGAAAAGGGAATCACTTGGAACGTGCATCATCCATATTTTCTGAATCCACTTTAATGTGAGCATGTTGAAATTATGAATAGAGTAGAAAACAAAACAAATAAACCCAGAAAGTCTTTCTAGTTATGGTGGTACCACCAGAACCTACTTCCTGTTTTATGGATCTAGACACAAATTTCAAATATTGGGACACTTGTTCAAAGAGCATGAAAAAAATTGTGATTAAAGGTACAAATTGAAAACTTTAAATCTTTCTAAAGTGTGTTTCTCTCAAATTATCATGCTGTTTTTCCATTTATATTAATATTGATCTGAGTAAAAAATGCAATTCTAGCTTATTAGCATGAGATTGACTATTCATCTATAGTTCAAACACAGATTAAATGCAGACATGAGATAACAACACACAAGTGAAGTTTCTGAGTTACACATTTTTGGTGTTTCTTTCTGAAGGGTTTCTCAGGTGTTACGAAAGAAGCAAATAGAAATAAGACTCAGGAAGTTATGGAGCAGGAGTACAGGGAGTGTTCTCAAGATTTAGAGGGGCTAAGAGAATCCTACTTAAGACCTAATGTATGGGATCTCAGCGTTCAATTTTACAAGTATTATTGAAGACTTTACCATATTCATTACATTTATGATGGCATGTCATCTGAGGTCAGAAATTATGCTGCAGATATTCCTTGTTCTCTGTAGTATGGGGAGAGGATAATTTTTCTATTGCCATATTAAAATAATATATATTTTATTTTGAAAATTTCTTCAGTCAGAAGAAATAATTCCAAGTTTCTCTTGCTTTCTCCAGGCAAAGAGAAACTCTGGTTAATGGTATCTTCATTTGCTTTCACATGGTGTTTTGTTGTTATTCATTTGTTTGTTTATGAGTTTTTTTGCAATTCTGGGGATTGAATATTGGGACATTCTACCTCAGAGCTACACTTATAGCCCTATTTTATATTTTATTTTGACACAGGTTCTCACTAAGTTGCTGAGGCTTGCCTCAAACCTGCAATCCTCCTGTTTTAGCCTCCCAAGTCCTGGATTACAGGCTTGTACCACCAAGCCTGGATGTTACATGGTTTTTGTTGGTTTTGTTCTTGGAGAAAAGTCCATTTGTCTAAGTGATTTGTTGATTGCTTCATCTAATTGCTCTACTTCAAGTTTCATTCCATTGCAAAAGGTCTGTGTGACTGGACTCATCTGGGTCCCAGTAAGGGAAGGGCAGTGAGCAGGAGAAAATGCAACAGCTCTTTGAATGGATGATAATTAGGGCTGGGGCTGGGACTACCTGTTAAAGATAGAGACACTCTACTCAGGTCCGACCTCCAACAGGACCTGCAGCAACACTATTAATTTGGCCAGCAAATGAGTACAGATGCCAGACCCATGCCCTCCTCCCCAACTGGAACTCAGCAGCTCCACCTACACCGTGCCTGAATGCCAGGGAACAGCAGGCTTAGGATCTATCTAGTCCTCCTTCTGCCTTGTGGTCTTTCTAGGCCTCTCCCTGTCAGGACTTCTGGTTCCCAATTCTCCACTCAGTGCAGTACGAGATATTCTCTTCATTGTTGCTGGGATTATAGGGAATATATTGAACATGTTCAAGAGGATTGTGGATTTCCTGAAAGACAGACATTTCTATTTGTTTTTATTTTTATTTTTTTGGTGGTACCAGAGATTGAACCCAGTGGCATTCTATTTTTTTTTTTTTGCGGTACCGGGGATTGAACCCAGGGGCGTTCTACCTCCACGCTACACCCCCGGCCCTATTTTTTATACTTTATTTTGAAACCAGGTCTCACGAAGTTGTGGAGGCCCTCACTAAATAGAAAGAGAGAGAGAGAGAGAGAAACAGGAAGAGAGAGAGAGCTGAGGCTGGCCGTGAACCCGGATCCTACGGTCTCCGCCTCCCAAAGTACTGGGATTACAAGCGTGCGCCACCACGACCGGCCAGTGGCATTCTACCTCCAAGCTCCACCCCCAGCCCTATTTTTTATTTTTTTTATTTTGAAACAGGGTCTCTTTAAGTTGCGGAGGACCTCACTAAGTAGCTGAGGCTGGCCGCAAACATGCGATCCTCTGGTCTCTGCCTCCCAAATACTGGGATTACAAGCACGCACCACCACGCCCGTCGAAGACAGACATTTCTTAGATGGCTCAGATGTTCCAATGGCACTCTGGTGACTTTCCCAGCTTTCTAGCTTGGAGTGGACACCAGTGAGGCTGAGGGATTTTTCAGAAGTTCAGGCATCCCAGGAAGCTTTCTGTACAAACTATTTGTCAGTAATGGTGGCATTTGAGTTGTAGCTTGACTTAGAAACAGCTGGGTGATCTGGCTGAAGGTGAAACCCTGTCCAACCACCCCAGGTAGAGTGAGTGTCACCATGTCACTGGAGCTCATTTGATAAAAAAGATTAGGGAGCTAGAAGTTAAACATTAGTGATAGTACACTTAATACTAAATCATATTGGAGAATGGGGGAAAATTAAGAAAAGAGAAAAGCCAAGGGGGAGGGAAGGGAGACAGAAGGTGAAAAGAGAAGAGAAAGAAAGATAAAGCAGAAGGTTAGGGAATGGAGAATATGAATAAAAAATAGGTACTAGAAAATATTATGCTAAGCGAAATAACCCAGTCTCAGAAAGTCAAGGGTAGTATGTTTTCTCTCATCCTTGAGAGCTAGAGAAAAAATAGGAAACAAAGGTGACTTCAGATAAATGAAGGGAGAGTCCAGTGGAAAGGTGGAAGGGATTGAGAGAGAAAGGGGCAGGGGAAGTAGGAGGACTGTGGAAAGAACAGTTTAAATGATCTTACATCCATACATGAAGGTATGAAGGTATCACTACCAATCTCACTAATCTGTATGGAGTGAAGGAGGGTGGAGCGGGTGGGATGAAGAAGGAAATATACCAAGTGCTGTGCGTATGTATTTTTGTATCACTATTTATTTATTATTTTTGTGGTATTGGGGATTAAACCCAGGGGCATTATACCTCTGAGCTATGCATAAATGCCCAGTTTTCAACAAACATAAGAAAATCACAAGCACAGGAAGAAGCATGAAAAAATGACTTGTTTGTAGGAAGAAAACTTTAATGACATAAATTATCTGCAGTGAAGCAATTATTTTTTATTTGGAAAAAAGGTCTCACTAATTTTGTAGAGACTCGCTATGTTTCTGAGGCTGGTTACAAACCTGTGATCCTCCTGTCTCAGCCTCCCAAGTACTGGGATTACAAGCATGTGCCACCACACCCAGCTTTGTATCATTTTAAATCTCACTATCATTATGATATATAGTTACAATGCACTAATAAAATTATTAAACAAAAATTACCGAGAAAAATTAATTTTGAAATACAAAATTAAATAGAAATATGAAAAAAATAATGATGGTTGATCTACAAAACTCTTTACACAAAAGAATTAATTAACAGCATAGAAAGATTCAGTTTTCTCCTTGGTCAGGTTTGAAAGATGGACACTCTTTTCCAAAATTTCAATTGTAGGAACCCCCAGCTATGAGGAGGTTTGTGGAACACAAATATTGTACTATCTGGTCATTCTCAGCTCTGACCCAACGTGGGCAACCTTGGTCGGGGAATCTCTATGCCCAACTCCACCCCCTCCTTGTCTGCCTGCATGTATTAGGGGGCTTTGTCCATTTCACAGCAGAATTCACCCTCTATCTGGCTGTGTTTCTTTATCTGGGGATGGTATTGTCATTCTGGCAGGAGCTGTTGGCCAGTTCTCTCACCCAGACAGCCTGTGCACAGATCCACATTGCCCTGCACCCCTCATTCCCAGAGCCTCAGTTCCTTTGCTGGGGGGGAGTATGGGCAGTGCCTGGTCCTGTAGGCTGAGCCTCCAGGCCACCTGGGTGTGGGGGGCAGGGGTTCACAGTAGATGTGGGTAGCAGCTTTCCACCCAACCCTGAGCAGACATATTTCTTTTTTATTTCATTTATTTTATTGGTGCTTTGCAATCATACATTGTGATGAAGGTCAGAATGATAGAGGCATACATGCACACAGCATTCTGTGAGCTCCTACCCCCCAATTCCCACTCCACTCCCTCCCTCTCCCGACATCCCTGTGTCCAACATTGTGATTCCCATTGATAAATGTGTGTATGTACATCCTGTCCATTGAAGTGTTTCCCTCTTAGACTTCCTCCTCCCTCCTGCCTCCCTCAGTCAAGTCCCTTCTCTCACTCCACTAAGGTTTTTCCTCCTTTGTCCAGCAGACACATTTCTTATCCCTGTGGGACTTGCTGCTTATCAGAGGCGAGACCTCTAGTTTCATGTGTGTTTGTGTGTGTGTGTGTGTGTGTGTGTGTGTGTGTGTTACTGGGGATTGAACCCAGGGTTGTTATACTGTTTTACCTCCAAGCTACACCCCCTGCTCTATTTTTTAAATTTTTATTTTGAAACAGATCTTGCTAAGTTGATGAACCTCACTACTTGCTCAGGCTGTCCTCAAACCTCCAATCCTCCTTTCTCAGCCTTCCAAGTACTGGGATTACAGGAATGTGCTACCAGGACCTCTAGTTTCAAATGAAAGCTCCAATGGCTCTTCTCTACTCTGCATTCCAGAGACTAGTGCTCTGGCTCCAGTTACCACTCAGAGCTGCCCCAGAGTCTGTGTTACAGTCTCTATATTGTGCCCAGGTTGAATCCTGGTGTGGGCACCCACCAATCCAGAAAACAAAAAGCATAAGTGACTGTTGGGGATTGGGTACACAGAGAGAAAGCAAAACAAGAAATGATTAAAAAGAAAACGTACGGCCGGGCGTGGTGGCGCATGCTTGTAATCCCAGTACTTTGGGAGGCGGAGACCGGAGGATCCGGGTTCGCAGCCAGCCTCAGCTCTCTCTCTCTCTCTCTCTCTCTCTCTCTCTCTCTCTCTTCCTCTCCCTCTCTCTCTCTCTC
>PVJS01037780.1:0-19730 GCA_004027185.1 Glis glis
AGTGAATCCATGGAATTACTGTCATAAACAATGTGTATATGTGAGATTATACCAACATCATTCTCAGTGCTACATGTGGGGGGGAGGCGGGGGGGAGGCGGGGGGGAGGGACACCAAGAGCTGTGTACATGTATGTTAACACCAAACTGATACTCATTGTGAAGTGAGACTACAATGCACCAATAAAAACATAAAAAAATAAAATAAAATATCTTTCTCAGAAATGTTCATATTAAACAAATAATATAAAATTAAGCTCAGAAATGATTTCACTAAAAAATCAAGACTATATTTGAAATGCCCATAAAACTTTATACTCAACTGAGAATGTATTTTTCTATTTTCTCTGCATATTTAGTATTTCAAATATTTCTAATTTTTGTTACAATTCTTCAATGCATTCTTACTTTTCAATTCCAGTTAAAACAGAGAAGTATAGAGTAAAACTTGAAATCCTTTATCCCCATAGCTCCAAAGTTAATCAATTTTAACATATTGCAGAGTATCCTTCTATCCTTATTTCTAAGAACCAACACACATATATGCATGTTTTACACATACATAAATTTTTTCAGGATGGAGTATTTAAAAAGCAATGATACCTAAGTCAAGACACCATGCATTTAATAGGAATTCTCAGGAAAGGTAACAGACAGAATGGAAGGAAAGAAATGATCAATCAAATAGTTAAATGAAATGTCCAATAACAGAGAATTTTCGTTGACAAGGCCAATAAGGTATGAAAAACTAATGCGACACACATCTAGAAAAATTTCAAATGATGAAAATGTAAATCATCATACAATACAGAAGAAATTTCCTGAAGACTCTATGATAACTATTTGCAAATCAGTAAGTAGAGGTGATAGCTAAAGCTGTATTCTCTCTAGTGCCATTTGCAGAGGTAGAGGATTCAATTTATTGTGAGGCATTTTTTAATTTTGCTTTATATATATGCACATTTTGATGACACAACTAAACTAAAACAAGTTTAACATTTTAATTGACTAAATCTTTGGCTTTTACTTTTTCTGAGTGACCACAAGAAGAAAGGAGCCTGCAAAAAAAAATGAAAATAATGTTTTCATTTGGAAATTAAGAAAATAAAGTTAGTTTAACAGACTACCAGAAAAAATATTTAAATTGAATAAAAGCATATAATTCTAAAACATCAACATAAAGTATAGAATGACCAACCAATCTCTCTTAGGAATGAACTAGGAATCAAGACTACAGCTGGAAGCCATAGGACTGCTCTGTTTTAGGTAAAAAAGGAACAGATGGATCTGTAGTGTGAAGTTCCTAAAGATGGAAGAGCTCATTTTACAATCATGTTGACCACAAAGCAAGACACAGAACTGTAGAAATGAGCTAGCACCATCAGACAAAAAGCAAGTTGTTCATGGGCACAAGTGAGAAGTATTGCTTACAAATTTAGCTTTTACTTTATAAACATTGCCCAAAAGAATCAGGTTTAAGTAGAGAATACAATGATATTCTTAAAGGAAGCCTTGTGAGATCCTTTGTCTAACGTTTTGCTCCAGGCAGGTGAATAACTAACTGAACTCTGGGTTCACAAACTAACATCTCAAGTCCCTTACTACCTTGTTTCAGTTACTGGCATAGAATTGTCAAACCACACAATCTCAGAGTTGGAAAGAACCCTGGCGTTTATCTAGTCCACCTTCAGGTGGATGTATGGATTTCCTTGGCACCATCTGGCCAAGTGGTCAGACAGCTTCTCAGCTTCTTCATGAATGAAGGGGTCTACTCATTTAAGGGATACTCTAAAGACAATCTTTTCCATTCTTTAACATTTCAAACCAATAGAAGTAAATCAATTCTTTAAATACATTCAAATCAAACTTTTTTTTATAATTGTCCCTTTTTTGTTCTTATTCTGTTTTCTGAAGTGACCCAAGTAAGTCATACATGAAAACCACTCAAATAAATGGAAGCAGCCAGGCATGGTGGTACAGCCTGGCAATCCCAGTACCTGGGAGACTGAGACAGGAGGATTGCAGATTTGAGGCCAGCCTCGGCAACTTAGTGAGACCCTCAGCAACTTAGCAAGACCCTGTTTCAAAATGAAAAGGGTTTGGGGTGTAGCTTGTAGGTAGAATGCCCCTGGGTTCAATCCCCAGTACCAAAAAATAAGAATAAAATAAATGGAAGCAACACATTGCCTCTGTAGAATAAGCAACCCTGTTTCTCCAACTATTCTTTTTTTTTTTTTTTTTTTTTTTTGCGGTACCGGGGATTGAACCCAGGGGCGTTCTACCTCCGCACTACACCCCCAGCCCTATTTTTTATAGTTATTTTGAAACCGGGTCTCACGAAGTTGCGGAGGGCCTCACTAAGTAGAGAGAGAGAGAGAGAAAGAGCGAGAGAGTTGAGTCTGGCCGCGAACCCGGATCCTCCGGTCTCCGCCTCCCAAAGTACTGGGATTACAAGCGTGCGCCACCACGCCCGGCTCCAACTATTCTTAAGAGAGAATACTTCATGTTTCTTACCCATCCTAGTCACTATCCTCTGTATTCACTCCAGTTTGCCCCATCTCTCCTATACACACACGCACACACACACACACACACACACACACACACATTTTCTTGGAGTTGTTTGAAGTAACCAGGTGAGAATGATTACTTCCTTGTTCTTAATTACATAAGACAAAATAAAACAACAATAATGTCAATAATAGAAAGAGACCATGATAACATCCCAGTACAAGTAATTAAGATTTGCATTCCTTGGGAAAGTGTTTTGTACTTCAGATTAAGCTACAACACCGAGCACGGTGGTGCAGTCTTGGGAGGCTGAAACAGGAGGATCACAGGTTCACAGCCAGCCTCAGCAAACTTAGTGAGGTTCTCAACAACTTAGTGAGAACCTGTTTCAACTAAAAAATAAAAATGGGGATGGGGATGTTGTTCATAGATAGAATGCCCCTGGTTTCAATCCCCAGTACCAAAAAAAAAAAAAAAAAGAGGACTGTGATTTTCAAGAGAGAAGACAAATCTCACCACAGGAGAAGTGGGAGCAATAGTAACATCAAGGAGAGATACCAAGAGGGATCTGACACATTTTCTAAACTTTCCAGGATTCATTCTTAAGTCCTGGAAGAGCTGTCAAGCTAAACATAGGAATAAGAGTTCCCTCAAAATATCCACGTCTATCTGGAAAAGGAAACAGGTTCAGCCATTGCTATAGAATAACTGATCCTCAGTCTGCCCTCACTTAAGAAGTCTCAGGATCCCTGCAGCCTTGCACTTAGGTTTAGCATAGGAATACAGTAGTTTTTATAATAATTACATTCCCAACATAATTTTTTCCTTGAACTCTCATACTGAATTTCAAATATTTCTGTGTGTGAAGAAAGGAAAATATGCTACTGGCAACATTCCGTGGATATAATAACTATGTGTGAATATTCATAAAATCTTGAATGACTAGACATGTATACAACTCAATAAACTATTCAAAAGTAATTATGTTAGCTCAATTTTCCAATGTAATTAAAATACTACATTGTGAAGAACAAGCAAACCTTAGAACACTGGGCCCAGTGAATTGTAAACCTGAAGAGGATAGTTTATATATGCAAATAAAGCCTCAGCAACTTAGTGATATCCTCAGTAACTTAGCAAGACCCTACTTCAAAATCAAAAATAAGCCGGGCGTGGTGGTATGTGCTTATAATCCTAGTACTTGGGAGGCTGAGACAGGAGGATCACAGGTTCTCGGCCAGCCTCAGGTACTTAGTGAGGCCCTCTGCAAATTAGTGAGACCCTGTTTCAAAATAAAGAATAAGAAATCGGGCTGGGGGTTTATCTCAGAGGTAGAACACCACTGGGTTCAATCTCCAGCCCCACAAAAAATAAAAATAAAAAATAATATGGGCTGGTGTAATCCCCAGTACCAAAAAATAAAATGAAATATAAATAAATATGCAAATGCACAAGAATCTCCTTACTGTGTTTATGGGATTTTAGCACAGTTTCCCTACCCACTGTTATGAAAATGAGCCCTAAAGAATCTCCTCAATGAGACGTCCACTAAGAAAGCTTCATTTTGCTGATGAGTTTCTCACCAGCCATTGACCATATTGATAAAGATAGATAATCCAGGTTTATCAGTTAGATATACCCCTGAAATTTTGCGTGGAGATCCTATTTCTGGGACAGCTGCCTCAGCCATGATTCTCTCATACCTCTGAGTAGGTGCTGGCCTGAAGCTGTGATGCCCTTCCTAACAGCATGATCTCTGGAGTCTGCCCTCACCAAGAGTAGTGAGAGTCAGCCGGGCGTGGTGGCCAGTGTGACATCATCCCAATGCCTGAGCACTCTTTTCTGGAAATACTAGAGGGAGTTGATGATAGATTAGTTGATAACAATGAAGTAAATGTCACAGTATAGATATTAAGATACAGAGAATGGTTGAGCCCATCATAAGCTAGGATCCATCTCTGGTAGTCCATAAAAAATGTTGGCTACGGTGTTTTCTTTAAGAATTAAACTCTTCTTTATTAAATGACAGGTATTTGAGATTATTACATTTGTTCTCTGAAAATAAACTCACATGGTTTATAAAGATTTTTCATCAAGTTCCAAGACTTGGCTTGAATCCTTTATCACCCATGCTATAAATGCAAAAAGTCCACAACCACCATGTATATAAAAGACATAGTAGGGTAGGAGGATATCTCTGACATTGCCCCTGAAGCATAAGAGTAGGGGACAACATCACATAAGGAAAAGCATAAATTAGATCAGAGGGCAAGTATTTGTTTAGGGCCATAGCATGCTTAAGCAGAAAAGAACTTTGCTCCTCCTCCCTCTGAAATAATGAACTAAGAAGGAAGACTCAAAATATTTAAAATCTCAACTGTATAGATGGACAGCATGTACTTGTTGGCCAATCCCAGCATTCTAGAACTGGAGGGGGGGGAGGAAACAGAGAAAAGAAATGGAGGGTAGAAACAAGCCCTTCAAATGTAAAAATGGAAAGTGTGAATCAATTTGAAACTTGTAATTGTTGGCACACAAGCATTAGAGTCTGTAGTAATAAGTGCACTAAATAAATGAGTGGAAAGAAATATTTCTGTTTTGTTCACTGATGTTTTCCAGCACCTAGAACAGTGCCTGGAATAGATTAGACTTAACAAATATTTGTTAAATGAATAATAAAATAATAAGTGACTAAACAGGAAATAACTAAGATTTGCTAAATATCAAAAGGAAATTTGGATGTTGTTCAGCAACTAACAGTCTACCTAGTGTTATATAGGAAGATCCCTGTAAGGGTAGAACATCGAACTGTCAATCATTCCCTATCTTGAACATCATATAAACACCCATCCTGTAGAGAACATCATTCAGATCTCCCACTGGGTAGGAAGCATCTGATGTTGGATATCTATCATTTGTTGAGGGTTAGTCAACAGTTTAATTTTAATTTCTACCATAAGATATAGACCATACCTCCTCTCTCTCTTAAATTTTTCCTTCCTTAAGGACAAGATGCTCTGTTAGAAACAACATTGATCATACAGTAAGATAATCTACCAATGCTAATCTCAATATCTTGTATGGGGAAGTGAGAGAGTGGGGAGGGAGCCAGGGGAAAGTTCACCAAGTTCTGTGTGCATGTATGTCACTAACACTATGAACTACATTATGATGTGAGACTATAATGCACTAATAAAAATATAAAAGAGTCCTACTCGACAGCCATTTGCTGTGTGATCTTGGACAAATTAACCTCTTAAGCTCTCTCTTGCTCTGAATTTCAGTTTTCTCTTTTACAAAGGAGATCATGAGAATTAAATGAGTCTGTACATGTATGTGAAAGCAACTATTTTTATCTGCCTATCTGGCTTCCTCCTGCCTTTTCTTCCCCTTTCCTTTTTTCCCTCCACCCAAGTATATCTGTGTCCCCCCCCCTTTGTCCATGTATCTTATATCTTGTAATGCTGACAGTCACCTCTGAGTTTACCATTCAGCCTATCTTTTTCACACAATTCTCAATACTTGCTACTTAATAATTGAACTTATATGTGGATAAAAATGGGTCATGAACTAGTAGGTATTAAAGTACTTATGACAGGCACCACTATGTTGGCCCTCCTCTATACTAGAGCAGAGACTACTGTAGCCTTTAAAATGCAAATTTAACCATGCCACTCCCCTGCTGAATTTTTTTCAATGACCTCCCATTTCCTTTAGGATAGACTCTTGCACAAAGCTTATAAGACCTGGTCCCTATCTGCCTCTTCAGTCTCATCTCACACTGAATGCCCACATTATCTCTAGCATCAAATAGGAAATTTCATTCAACAAATATTTTTTGAACAGCTGTAACATAGTTAGACTCTGCTTACTCTCCACCAAAAGTCATTTGTTTCAAGTACTATGGGTCCCATCCCCTTAAATGTACCTATTATCCAGCCCTCTCAAGAGAATAGAAATATCAAGAGAATAGAAATAGTATCCCAGATGCTCACATCTCCTTTTAGGAGGTCTTGTCCAGGAGTGGGACAACACTGAGAAACAGGATGACATGAAGTCAACAGAACTCTAAGACCTGATCCATGTAAGCATACTAGTCCAGGAAGAACAATACCAGGGGATTAGCCTAAGAAACAAAAAGACTCAGTGATAAAAAAAATAGTACAAATGTCTCTAAGGTGAGAAAAGGAAGATTGGAGAGATGAGCAGTCCTCTATTTTCTAATTTTTCCTAGGATAATAAAGATATATATATATATATATATATATATATATATATATATATAAACGGAGACATTTTCACATTCTTCATTAAATTATTACTGCTCCCTCTGAAGAGGTCAACTCCCCAAGGACTACTATTCAGATAGAGAAAGTGAAATTCACAGAGCAGGAAGTGAGGTTAACTCTGGAAGTGCCCAGAAAATAAAAATCACATCCCTTTGTCACATCTTTTATTCTTAAACCTAAATTCTGAAGTCTTAAAAAGGAGTGTCTGAGATTTTTCAAGGAAATGGAAAAATATAAAGACAAATCATCTGGAAATTTTGAAACACTCACTTGTTCAAAGAGCAGATAAAGTCAGTTTTGATTAAGTGGTTGACACCTGATGACCAATAAAAAAAGCCAACTTCAGCTCATTGGAGCTTCGACTTTCCAGTTGTTTACAGCGAAGGAACTCTGAAAGTGAATCTGAGAAAAAGTCTCTCAACAAATGCACAACACGTGCCAGCTCATAGATGCATAATAAACTTACAAGGAACCATGTTGACAGTTTCATTGCTTTTGGTAAGACCCTACAAATACTTTGGACATATTATAGTAAACATTCCAGTTTTTTTTTTCCTTTTTGATCCCAACATTCTTGATAGGGGCGGGTAAGGGGTAATGACACAAATTAAGAAAAGGCGTTTCCTCTCTTTTTAAGTTAATGACTCTTTAGGGGATAATTCAAAGGCATTATTTGTGGGTTATACATAACTTTCATTGAATCCACGAATGTTTTTCTTTGGTTTCTGTGATTTTTATTTTGTTGCAGAAAGTTCTTTTCCCTTTTCAAAAGTGTTAAAGTTGTTTATCAAATACATCTGCTGCCTCATATTCTATATCAACAATAACAGACCTTGTTTATAAGCTATTACACATAGTGCACACTGGAAATTTTGGACACACTGGAAAGATCTAATAAGAATATAATCAACAAGCCAGAAGGGTTTTTATAATTTAGCTCTTTATCAATAATCTTTTTACCACAAGAAGAAAATGATTACATAAATCCAGAAAAGCCACTTGATTAAATCCAATTCATGCATGTCTCTCTCCGGTGCTGTTTCGACATTCCACTCTTAATTAGCACAGGTAACATATTTTAGAAAAGTTTGTGTAAAATTTCTGGTCTTACGAACTAGCCCCTTTACCTCCTCAGGCTGCCAAGCTTTAGAAATAAAGTTGCGGAAATCTCTCTTTCAAGTAGTGTAAATGCCCTTAAAAAAAAAATAGATCCATGACTAATATGTCCCAGGTCTGTTTAACCTACGCTGATTACACCAATATCTCTCTTTTTGCCTTTCCGTATAAGGAAAGCTACTTCCACAGGCTTTGCAGCCGTCAAGTTTCCTGGGCTCTGCCCTGAGGACCCCTCGTTTTGAACCTCCTGGACACTGACTGACCTATGTGGTTCTAGAGCTACTGCTGGCAATCCATGTGGTCCTGCATTCCAGCACTCTCCCCACATTGTCAATTTATATGCTTACAACACCCCTGCAGGCCTTAAAAGGTTGACTTTGGCTGTGAGACAGGAAACATTGCATCCATGTGGAATTGGATGAAAAGGGAACCTTCTAACAAAGTCCTAAACATAAATCAAGGAGGAAAAAACAGAATGTTGTAGATTAGGGTCTCGGCTGAATGCACTTTATATGTTATACCAAAACACTCAAGTCTGAGGTTGAAATGTTTAGTTATCACTTCACTCAAGTTAAAGAAACTCGTGCCCATTGAGTTTGATGGTTGGATTAAATGCCAGGTACAAGAAAACACAGTTTGCTCGCCTACAGTGTAGAGAGGTGTCTCTCTTTTTTTTGGAGTTTAATTCTTCTGTTTGAAGTAAATAAAATTTCCTTTGCACCACAGATGTGCACCAAATCACCTCAGACGTGTCTGCTTCCTCAAAATGTTTTCAGTTCAACTGGAGTGATGAGAAAACACAGGAAAATTTATGTTAAGTCTACATCTTCTCATTTAACAAGGGCCTCTGAGGTTTACTTATTTTCATGAACACATAAGTGAACAAACTCTAAGCCATATCTGCAAACAAATAAAAATAGAATAAGTAAAAATGAAGTATTTAATAAGCAGAGAGATTATTGGTATTCTTCTCATGGATTCTTTAGCTCCTCGCGCCTGTACTGACAGGTCACCAGATCTCAAAGAGGAGGCCAAGGTAGTAGATGGTGGTAGCTGAAATAAACTGGCCAGGTAATAAATATATCAAATATTCCACTTTATGCCTATTATATATGAGGAGACAAGAAAATGTTTTCCTATCGAACAAGGATCTCAAAGTGTAATCTGCAGGTCAAGAACATCAGTGTCACATAGGGACTTGCTAGCAATGGAAATTCGGATGGATGCTTAAGTTTGAGAACCACTGGTGTGGAGAGTCAAAACCTGCGATTCTCCCTCTCACCTCTACCTCCGTTAAAAATGGACTTTCTCTGGGAGGCTGAGACAGGAGGATCATAGATTCAAGGCCAGTCTCAGTAATTTACAAGGTCCCTCAGCAACTTAGTGAAACCCTGTTTCAAAATAAAAAATAAAATAAAAAAGAGACTGGGGGTGTACCTTAGAAGTAGACAGCTTCTGAGTTCATTCTCTATTACCCCAAAAAATGGACTTCTTCTTGCCTAAACAAAATTTAAAACCATTTTCAGCAAGTTCAAATATAGCTCTTTCAAAAGTTCCATTTTAAAAAATAATATATGGTCAGGAAAATCAATAATCTTTAAAAACAAAAAACTAGATCTTTGCTGTCCAGCAATCCACATCAAAAACTCTTAGAGCATACAATAAATAGTGCAGCAAGAAGGGTTTGGGATCCATCACAAACCACTGCCATGAATTAAATTTCACTGCAGAGTAAAATTTTCTAGTATTTGTGTCAGACATTATAGCATAAAAAAGATTTTTCCTTCCTTCAAAGAATAGACTCAGTATTTCTTTAATTATTTTTTAATTTTATTTATTTACTTATTTATTTTTGTGGCACTGGGGATTTAATCCATGGGCATTCTACCACCAAGCTATACATTTTTTTTTAAAGGGTCTGCTAAATTACTACATGCTGGCCTCAAACCTTCCATCCTCCTGTTTCAGCCTCCCAAGGAGGGGGATTACAGGCATGCGCCACCACGTCCAGTTTATTTTATTTTTTATTAAGATGTATTAGTTGCTCATATCAATAAGTTAAATATGACATTTCTACACATGCATAAAGCATGAACTAATCAAATCCAGCCTCACTTTATCCACCTTCCTCTCCACAAACACACACTTTTCAATCTCTGGTAATCACTGTTCTACATTCAGGTCTAGGTTTTTGGCTCGCACAAATGACAGAGAACATGTAGTGACATGCCTTTCTGTGTCTTATTTATTTCATTTAAACAACTGAAATTTCACTTAATATCATCCAGTTTAATCCATTTTGCAAGTGACAGGATTGCATTCTTCTCTATAGCTGAATAACGCTCCATTGCATACAAATACCAACATTTCTTTATCCAGTCATGAATTGATCTAAGCTGACTCCACATCTCAGCAATTGTGAATAGTGCCACAATAAACATGGGTGTGCAGGTATCTCTTTGTTATGCTGATGTGGTTTCATTTGGATGTATACCTAGCCATGGAATAGCTGAATCATATAGTAGATCTATTTTTTGTACTTTTTGTTTCTGAGGAACCCCTATACGTTCTCCATAACAAGTGTACTAATTTGCATTCCTACTAACAGTGTATAAGAGTTCGTTTTCTCTACTTCTTCACCAGATTTGTTATTTTTTATAATAGTCATTCTAACTGTGGTGAAATAATATCCCATTGTAGTTTAGAGGCAAAGTATTTTGATATTAAATTTTAATTATATTATCTTTTTATCATTCAAAACTATATGCTCATCATTTTTCTATCCTTAGAATTTAGCATTTATTGTTTAGAATAAATAAATAAATGGTATAGGACGTAAGTAATATGGTTTAGTGAGGAAATCATGAATTTTGCCACAAATAGAGCTGGGTTACTTTCTAGCTTATCGATTTACTCACTACATCAATTTGAGTTTAAAAGTTCAAGTTTGACTTAACCACTCAAAGTCTAATTTTTTACCTATAAAATGGAGATATAAAAATGTGTGTTCATAGTTTTAAAATGAAGATTAAAAGCGAAAATTTTGTGTAAAATACTTCACATAGTACTAACCTCACTAATAAATATCTAGTAAACTCATTTCTTCCCTTTCATAGTATAAGCATGGACCTCCTTTTTTTCATATATAGAACTTTTTCCCTAGTAATGATATAATACAAATTATACAGAAGAGTCATATCTGTAATGAACAAAAATACATATATGTTACACTGTCAGGAATTCTGATTGAGTTTTGTGTGATGAGTTCACATCGACTTTCATCTAGTGTAGTGGAGAACCAATAATAAAGTTAGAAAGAATCATTGCCTTATATACAATTAAGTGAAGCTATGTATCATATTGAATGCTTAGTTGGATCTTTCACAGCATCAAATTTACCTTTAAGTGATTTTAAAGAAGATTTTTCCCTGCCCATTGTGGTGTTGGGGGCCATCTTAGCTCACGCAATGAGGTCACCATTTCGGATGGGCTTAGTTAAGTACATAGTACATGCTGGGTAGAAATTGTCCGCAAGCAGATAAGTTTCCTTGGACCGGATGGGACCGCAAGGTGGACTTTGATGACCTCCTATTCTCCCAGAATGTTTACTTTACCCCTCCCTAAACCTAGTTTGTGACTGCCTCTCCCTAAACCTGGCCTGTAACCCTAAACTGGTGACCACCCTGCCGTTTAACCAATTTTAGAAATGCTTTGTTTAAAGCTTCAATAAATGAAAGGTGCTGGCTGCAGGCAGGCAGAAGCCTTTTTGGCCTTCTCCCCAATCGCCCCATATCTCTAATAATTATACTAATAATTATAATTTTATCTAAAATAATTATTTCTAGCCAGGCGTGGTGGCGCACGCTTGTAATCCCAGTACTTGGGAGGCTGAGACCAGAGGATCTGGGTTCGTGGCCAGCCTCAGCTACTTAGTGAGGCCCTCAGTGACTTAGTGAGATCCAGTTTCAAAATAAAGAATCAAAAATAGTGCTGGGGGCATAGCTCAGAGGTAGAATACCCCTGGGTTCAATCCCCAGTACAGCAAAAAAAAAAAAAGAATAAAAATAATTATTCCTGACTTCGAGTCATTTCATGTGAGATACTTCTAAGAGCAGCAGTTTCTGTGGAAAGAACATGGAACAAGTAGTGTCCACTACATTGTGGAAACTTTTTCCCTGTGGCAAATTAATGTAGGCAGTTCTCCTCATGTACTATACAGAAAGGAACCCCTTCTATAGAGTGCCCCCCAAAATATGCAATGAAGTAAATGCTCAAAAAATACATTATTAGCTGGGCATGATGGCACATGCCTAGAATCCCAGTACTTGGGAGGCTGAGACAGGAGGATCGCAGATTTGAGGCCAGCCTCAGCAATATAGCAAGACTCTCAGAAACCTACAAAGACCTTGCTTTAAAATAAAAAAAAATAAAAAGGGTTATAGGTTATCTTGGAGGTAGAATGCCCCTGGGTTCTACAAAACTTATTTCTACAAAATTAATAATAACAATAATAATGATAATAAAAAAATTTATTAGACAAGAGCAGCCAGAAAAATTGTTCTTGGTTTTCCTTAGAATTCAAATAAATCAAACTTCCCAAGGAGAAACCAACAAACAGTAAGTTGGAGGATAGATAGGAAAGCAAGGGCCAGGTACTGCATGCACATGCTTGGGGAGAAGCTAGGCCAAAAAAGAAGCAGGAAAAAAATGTTCCAAGTCACTCTGATACCTACCCTGAGTATCTGAGTTCACACTGCCCCTCTGAGCAGGGCACATATCCACACACAACTTGAAGTGTGACTTTGACCTCCCCATTCTGGGATACAAATCCTACTCCAACGATCTAGGCCAGCACAAGAGAGAAAGAGAGCTTCAAGAATTACAGCCAGAATGTCTGGAAGGATTCATAAAATCAAGAGAGAAAGAATCAAAATGCTTACTGATCCTCAAAGTGCCTCAGAGTCAAGCAGAAGGGAGAGTGGGTCATTCTAATGTAGGACCCACAAGCTTTCTGTCATCTCTTTGCATCTGCCCCTTTATCATTGACTGAATGTCCCTACTTCCAAGTACTTTCCATCGCTCTATGGAGATGTGCAGAAATGTCTTATGAGAAACTTGACCTCATCATGCCTCAATTTTATCATTTGTAGATATTCTCTCACAAAGACATTAGGCAATGAGTTAAATTATATGGAAAGCAGTTTGCCCAGTTCCTAGCACATAGAAGATGTCTAATCTATCCGACTGAATCGGTACTCATTTCCCTGACTATATAATTTCCTCTAAACCACAAATGTTAAATCTAGAAATCAATTTAAGAGGGAAAAGTTCATAATCACATTACACACCTTATCCTCATGTTGTGTATTTAGAAAAACAAACCATGACTATGTATTTATATCATATATCTTATTTTCCAATTTAAACTATAGATTCCTATGTAAATATGTGCTTATTTTTATTTTAAAAATGTTAGAAAATAGTCAGGCATATAAAACAGTTACTCTGATTCAGAGCCACCCAACTATATTCTTGCCTGGCCCCTTAAATATAAATTTATGTTTGTGTAATCCATAAAATTTAGCCCTGCATGAATTTCTATCAAATGTTTTTAATTATAAAGATGAATGAGATTGAGAATCAGAGTAATGTATAAATCACCAAGTTGTTTCTTATTTAAATTTGAGTCTATGAATATTATAGGATTTATGGGAAAGCATTTTCCATTTTTCACTAAATTGATAATCCATATTATTTTAAATGCCTATCCATATTTACAAAAATTAAATTGCTGATGATATGGTCACCTACCAGCAGACGTGAGTTCAATTCCTTGGATGGTAAGACTTAATTCTTTCTCAGATTATAAATCCAATTACCACTAGTAACACTAAATGTGTTCAAAAAGTAATGGAAACTAGTTGCATTTATGTCAGATAGTCATTTCTAAAATTTAAAAGGTAAATTTACCCAGACAGTGTATTTGGAGGCATTTTTTATAAATAAAGAATTCCTAAGTTTTTCCTTTAAAAATTATGTAAAATACATAGCATTAATCTCATTAAATTAAGTGATTCAAAGTAATTTGTGGCTGAAAGAATCAAGATTTGTTTTTCTTAGAACATCTGAGTTATTATTAATCATATAATCTTCAACTACTGATTTTTCTTTTCAAGTTTTAAAAATTTGCCAAAAAGTAACAGTGCACAAAAGGGAAGACACAAAACAATTACAAAATATAAAATAAAGGTCATAAAACTACATTTGGAAAAGTTGTATTTGTACTTCACCCAAAGAAATCAAAGTCATCTCCAAAGTTTATCAAAATATATAACTGTCTGGAATAGAAAATAAAAACCCAGAAGAATAATCAAGCCTTAGTTTGTCCAAGTTCAAAACTCTTTCCAAATACTTCTCCCCATCACTCAATTTTAAAATCTATAACAACTCACTGTATCCAGTAAAACTTGAATGTGCAATATCACTGAATCTGTTCGACCATCCAGTAGGAGGGGCCAATAATGCAGATTGTTTTTATTTATTAACTGTGATGTAACTGAAGACCACATTCATAGTCAAAAATGTGTACCCATCCCTTCCCACCTCACAACACATGCAAAGCAGGTGTCTTTCTATTCATTAAAATCACATTGTAGAATCATTTTTATCTCATGTTATTATGTATCTAAGAGACCAGACATAATAAGAGAAAGATATGCCAAACAGGAGAACAAACATTAGTGTTCCACAAATTCAAACATTTTGCAACCAAAGGGAACTCTGCAGTACCAAGTTTCCAAATGGATTTATTTTGGTTCATGGCTCGCTCTATATAAAGGCAAGTTTTTTCTTAACTTTTCTGCAAACTCCAAGGAGGAATTAAGCTTCACACAGAAACCTAATCTATAAAGACCAATTTTTGAGTTTCTCAGAGTCCAAAGGAACATTTTATAAGAAAGGCGAAGGTGATCCTGAGCTCAAGGCATTACTCTCCCACATTTCCCCTTAACCCCCTCACCAGTGTCATAGGCAAGAGCCACCTTGCCAAAATCTCACCACTAACAATGAGTGCATAGAGATTGCACAGGAGAAATATTCCATGCAGTCTGTTTTACTATAAGTTCTACAATGTCAACTTGAGGCTGACTATTTCAAATCGATAAATAAAAGCAAGTATGTTAAGAAAATTGTTACTAACTAAAGAAGAAATGGGCATTGTTGAAACACCTATGTGGAAGCCATCTGCGGTTCTCAGCCAATGGGAGTCAACTAAGATGTGTGTCCTCAATCTTGTCTTTGTCTCCAACAATAAGTTCACATTAACTCTAGCACTTGTTTGGGGTTCAACATTTCAGAAAACCAGTGGGAAAGGAAATCTCAAGTTTTTTACTGTGTGTGTGTGTGTGTGTGTGTGTGTGTGTGTGTGTGTTGCTGGGTATGAAACCCAAGGGCATTCTACCTCTGAAAGACACCCCCAGCCCTGTTTTATTTTATTTTTCATTGTGAAACAGGGTCTCACTAAGTTGTGGAGGGCCTCGCTAAGTTGCTGAAGCTAGCCACAAACCTGCAATCCTCCTGTCTCAGCTTCCCAAGTATTGGGATAACAAGTGTGTGCCTGGCTCAACAAGGATTTAAGTAGCACTCATTAATGACTGACTCCTATCCAACTAAAACAAAATCTTCACTAAATTATATAATGTAAGTATGCCAGGTGTAGGCCTTCCTTTACCATAGAAATGGGAGTAGTCTTGCTAATTTTTCAGTGAATATACTTTTACCTATATTCTCATTAGGTAAAATTCCTCTTGGGAGACCATTCATCTTCCCGTTTTCTTTCATCTATCTATCTTTGTTTGTCTTCTTACGGTCATGAGGCAAAAAAGATTGAAAGATATTGTGGAGGTCTTGGAACAATAGGAGAAAATAATTCTAAATTCTTTTTACAACCTTAAATTTTGGTTATAGATACAAGTTGAGTATCCCTTATCTGAAACACTTAGGACCAGACCTCAGATTTTGGAATATTTTCATGTACATAATGAGATATCTTGGAAATGCGACACAAATCTAAGCATGAGGTTCATTTATTTTTCATATCTATCTTATACACATAGGCTGAATGATTTTAAGCTATATCTTCAACGTGCCTGCATATAATTATGATCTATCACATGAAGTCACATGTGAAATTTTCCACTTTTGATGCCTATTGGCACTTAAAAATTTTTGGATTTTAGATCATTTTGGAGTTTGGATGTTTTGGATTAGGGATGCTCAGCTTGTATATGATTTATTGGTCAACATAGATCATGTTGAAATAGAGTTTGAAAAATGTAAACTAAGGTTACTCTACTCTATTATGTAAAAGTTAAAAACTACCATACTTGGTAGGATGAGGCAGGAGGATCGCAGGTTTGAAGCCAGTCTCAGCAACTTAATAAGACCCTCAGCAACTTAGCAAGAACTTGTTTCTAAATAAATAAATAAGCTGCAGGTGTGGCTCGAAGGTAGCACGCATGTAGATTCAAAAAAAAAAAAAGAGAGAGAGAGAGAGAGAAAAAGTTAAAAACTACCCTTAAAAACTATTGCCTCTCACTATGGATGTTTCTAATTTGAGAAAAGTACATAAACTTGATGACGTGATGTTTCTTGTTGTTATTTGCATCTCTAATAACCAGCACAGTGGCTAAGCCAGGGAGGGCATTCTACAATAAATAAAAGAATGAATGAATACGTGAATAAATGAATGAGTGAACATCCTAGAGACAGAACTATCAAAACAAATAAGGCTTAGAATCCCTGGCTCCTTCTGGTTCAAAACAAGTGCCAAACACATGCATCCCACATATGTTTTTCTGTATACTCTTCCCACTCCCATCCTCCCCTTAATGACTTGCTTTTCCTGCAGGGAACAGTTTTAGATAAATACCAGGTGAAATGTGGTGCCTAAATAAAAGTTCTGGAAGTGATTTTTTGAGGTGCTATAAGATCCCACACATTGAGAGACCTCCCACAAGCAATTTTCTTGGGGCAGACTCCAAATAACAAGGCTTGGTGAAGAAGTCTGCTTCCTGGAATGCCATCCAGTCACCCATCTTAATCCAGAGTTAGTTTAAGGAGTTAGCCAGAGCAGACTTTTTTTTTCCCAAAAGAAAAAAAAAAAAGAGGTGAATTAAAAGCAGAGCATTTCTTCTGACCCCAGTGGGGAAATTACAGGGCACGGAAGGTGCCACCCTTTTCCTGGCAGGAACACGGTATAGTTGCAAACATTTCACACCATGTTGATAGTGCCTTAAGTCAAATAAAATTTAAAAGAGCAATAAAAATAATGGGAGAGAAAGACAAGGCAGTGGGTGACTCTCCCAAAGATACTAGGTTTCTTCTGACATACCAAATTCCCCCAATTTCAGAAAAATAAAATTTAGGTTTCAGAGTTTTTTCTAAATCACATTTTCATTTGACATTTAAATTTTCAAACACTGCATTTCCTACACAATGCACATGGTTGCATAAACATGGTGGGTTAGCACGTAAAATCCTAATCTACTTTCTCAAAAACTTGCTATATTTATCTAAGATGTGAAGCTTGCTGTTTGACAAATGGAATACAGAAATGTTAGTAGTCCAGTGTACACTTTGGAAATTAACTCCTCAAATTAATGGCTTTTTTATACTTAGTGAAGGTGATTGGACTAGAATAATAGAGTAGTAAGACATTGTTTGGCCAAAGGATTAACTCTGGGTCGTCATATTAGTTGTCTAATTTGAGAACACTGTTCTCCATCCTTTATCCTTCTCTTTCTCCCTCTTTCTCCTATTTTAAGAGAGTGGGAAAACCAGTTTGGAGGATACTGCAATATTTTTTAAAATTAAGTAATATAATAATAAGGTTTAAAATAGGCAGTGGTTCTGATCCCCAACATTGAATGCCCCTTCCAATTTTAAAGATTTCTCCTATTTATGAGTCATGAATGGAGGAAAGCACGAGCTTCCTCTTATTATAGAAGTCAAAAATTACAAATATGTCCTTCTCCTTATATGTAACACTCTCCCTACCCCACCAAATCTGGCCTGGGTCAGTCACTTATTAAATATTCCCACATGGGATTTGAATTATGAATGACTGGTACTATCTAGGTTGGGTTAACTCAAGAGTAGACTCTGTGAAAAAGATTCAAGAATTCATGCTTATTTAATAAATGTGTGAAAAGCAGAAAAGAGAACAGGTAAAAAGAGAGGAGGAGACACAGTCAATAACCAGTGTGTCGTGAAGGCAGCTACCGCAGTGCAGTGACCAGAGCTCATTTCTGCTAGAAAACTGTATAAAACAAATATATTGAGCTAATTCCACCTAAGGAGTAAAAAGGCTTTTGGAATTATACACATCTCCCATCAGTCATTGATTGAGGGCTGAGGAACATAATGTTCATATTTTTCAGCCTGCCACATGCAAATCGAGCAGCCTTGAGAGATTCAGAAAAAGCTTCCAGGTAGAGATGCAGATACTCATAGCTGGAAGTCGGCCTGAGCCAATCCAGGCAGTAAAGCCTGAGATATATCAGCAGGCACCCAAGAGACAGGGGCAGTTTTAAAAATGAGTCACAGTGGTGACCGTCAGTGCCGATGGTGCTGTTAAATGTTCAAGAATAGTAAAGTCCAATGACAGGAAAGAGAAAAGTAGCATTGTAACCATTGTGTTTCTACAACTGTAATATTGGCTTTGACATCTGTTGCCTCCCAAACCAGATTCTTCTACCTTCTCCCTGATTTTGTGAGTCACCCAATAGCTTTCAAACAGATTCATTTTCTACTTAACCAGTGTGGTAGTTTCTCTGACTTGCAGCAAAGGTCCCAGATGACTTACCTAATGACGCTGAAAGTGTGATCAAGATTGGATGGTGAATAGCACCCATGGCAAGTCCTGAGCCAAAATGAAGCAATGGCTCTGAGGTTTCAGAGCCCAGTCATGCCATCTTTAGAAGTAATACTTTCAGTGAGTAAGTGTGCTTTGGAAAACATCTCCTGACTGACCACTGGACCCTGATAGATGTAAATGTCTCATAAGTGGCATTGAGTGATCAGGAGACTGGAATTGCCAAGAATACATTTGATATGTTCTATACAGTGTAGCCTAAGCTTCTATAGCAAAAATAGCTAGTTAGTGGTTCATTTTCTCTCACTTAATTATCCAGAAGTGTCTAGAGGCGTCTAAAAGTAAGATATACCCAGGACATAGCTCTATTCTAGAAGGTTCTTTCTGTCTTGTCTCTCTACCATCACCTGAGGCACAGTCCTTGTGTTTACGGCCAGAGTTGGCTCAAATCCATGTCCACATGTGGACAGTGTCAAAGAGAAAAAGTCTAGGACAAAAACTTTCTTTTTATGAAAGTGGTATAAAACATTACTTCTACTCACATTCCATTATCAAGCACTTAGACACATGGCCATATGTGCAGAGTCTGAAAAATATATTATCTAACTGAAAGCAACCACATGCCCAAATAAATGTTATTAATATGGAATTGGAAGAGAATATATTTTGGAAGACAAACAGCATCCTGCCACACACACAGTTTTTTTTGAACATCCTAGCCATAAAATCAGGCATGTGCAGCAACATTCTGTTAGGGTTTGGATATGGAATGTCCCCTGGAAAATCTCATGTGTTGGCAATGCAGCAAGGTTCAGAAGTGGGGCATGACTGAAGGAGGTGGGCCACTGGGGGCGTGGCCTTGAGAACTACATCTCTCCTTGACCACTTCCTCTCCTCTCCTATCTCCTCTCCTCTCCTCTCCTCTCCTCTCCTCTCCTCTCC
>PVJS01037781.1:0-19729 GCA_004027185.1 Glis glis
AAAAAAAAAAAAAAAAAAAAAAAAAAAAAAAAAAAAAAAAAAAAAAAAAAAAAAAAAAAAAAAAAAAAAAAAAAAAAAAAAAAAAAAAAAAAAAAAAAAAAAAAAAAAAAAAAAAAAAAAAAAAAAAAAAAAAAAAAAAAACTATGCTGTTTGGCTCCTTAAGCCCACATTCTTACATTCTCTCTCTCACACAATGCAAAGCTTATAAACCTACCTTTATGCTTGCATTTTAAAAATTTATTCAAACACACTAAGGCATTATCCTCCAGTAATAAATAAAGTCAAGGAACACAAATCAAAAAGGATTTGTCTTAGGCTATAAATTCAGAAACTCACTGGCAACCTCTCTAGGTTGAGAAGTACAAATCATTAAGTCCTAACTTCATAGACTGACTCTTCATAATCATCAGCCCATATTTTCAAAGTTAATTCCCATTTTAAGACTTTAAGTTCCTGACAGGAAGGACCTTATTCCTCTGGCAGACTGCACAATTGTTTATAACCAACTCAGTGAATATTTATTGAATGAATGAAAAGGAATGAACCCAACAGAAGACAAATCCCAGAGTAAAATGACAATTGCAAGGCAAATAAAATGGCACTGGACTGATGTGAATGTCTGGGCTGACCTTGAGTCTTTCATTAACTAGTTATATACCCCTCAGGTCTGTAAGCTTCAGTTATCCAGACATTAGAAAAGATCACAAATATGGCTTTTTTTTTCCCCTTCTTTTTTCAACTGCTGGGGATTGAACCCTGGGCCTTGCCCATGCTAGGCAAGCACTCTTCCACTGAGCTACATCTCTACCCAGGGTCACGATTTTGGACAGTCCAGATTTCCAGATTTCTATGTCAAACAAATGGGAGAGAGACATGGGGATCCCTGTTTCCTTCACTTAATAAAATCGGAGTCAGGTCACATGTCAGGCAGGTAATAAGGCAGAACTGAAACAAAAAACCCCAGTCCCTGGATTTGATTCCCAGCTCCAATTCTTCATAGAGAACACTATCCCTCTGCCCTGTTGATGCGTCTTCATGTCTTTTTGGCCAACTCCTCCATTGTCCCCCAACCTACCTTGACCAAGGAGTCCACCTGGACCCTCACTGGCTGCCCTACAGAATAGCATCACATATTATGTGCTACCAACACAAATTGTGTCCCTTCCATGGACACAGTTTCCATGCTGCACTCACAGATGGTCCACACTAGACTGAACCCCTTGAGAGCAGAAACAATGTGTACTTACTTCTGTACCGCAGTGTTCAACATAGTTCCTGGGACCTAGCTGCACTGACTATATTTTTTATTCACTATCTCAAAACCAAGTAATTTTCCCCTTAGAACCCCAAATCTCCATTCTCACTACTCTCCTTTTTAGGTACGTGCTAATGATATTGGGGAGTAATGATATTGGGGAGTGCACGCACGCACGCACGCACACATTGCTGGGGATTGAATCTGGGGGCATTCTACCTCTGAGCTACACCCCCAGCCTTATTTTATTTTTTATTTAGAAACAGTCTCACTAAGTTGTGAAGGTCCTCACTAAGTTGCTGAGACTGGCCACAAATCTGTGATTCTTCTATGTCTGCCTCCCAATTACTGGGATTACAAATGTGTGCCACCATGCCTGGCTGAGAACTTGCTCTTGAAAGTAGATCATTAAACAAAAAAAGCGAATTATCTAGGAAAAGCCTATGGATACATAGATAAAGATCTCTGGGTGCTTTAGTAAAATTGAGTGGGTGTTGGAGGGATCTTTAATGTGCAAGAGCTATAAGTGTAGAGAGGCAAGGGTGACTGACGGCAGGGCTACGCATTCACAGTCCTTTCTACTGCAAATTCTTAGCTCTCCTTGACAGTGTTCCAACACTATGAACACACACCTCCTTGGGCTGAGGGGTCAGCAGGTAAAGCCACATTTCCTTTTGTAATATACTCTACAATGAAGTGGCCATTAGCTCCTTCAAGTAGCACCCTGTCCTGCCTTATGTGGAATCTTTTCTTTTTAAGTGCAATTTATTGGTGTTCATGAACAAATAGGTTTTACATTTATTCTCTAACTTTAAATGATGTCATTAAGTCATTTCTATGTGGGGCTGAAAAGAGAAAGGAAAGGGGGAGGGGAGGAAAAGAGAAGTGAGGGGAAAAAAGGGAAGATAGTTATTATGCAGAGCAATGAAAGACAAGCTATTTGGCCTAAAGGGGGAAATGTCAGCCTTGTAGGCCTCTAGAAATTTTTTGTCTTATAACCTGTCTCCGAAATCCACAAAAATGCCTTGTATGAAGCATTTTTCAAAAAGCAATGATGAGGGAAAATAGAACTGCATCTAACTTCATGTAGCTCACTCTATACTCTGCATACCATGTAGCTCATACCCATCAGTCCAGTTGACTCAAGTCAGAACTACTGGTTCCAACTATGTTTGAGGTTGGCACCTGTATTGGTCAGGGTTCACTAGATCAACAGAATTCACAGAATGAAGAAAGGAAGGGGGGGAGGATTTATTAGATCGGCTCACAATATAGTCCTGGGTTTCGAGTGCACGTGAAGAATCCGAGGAATCAGTAGCTGGTTGGGCGGTCTAAGAGCTGGAGCCTTAGGATTGAAGCAACCAGCAATTCAGTCCAGTCCAGGATGTGAAGATAAGGAAGCTCTTCGGAGAAACGATGGTGAAGTTTCAGCTTGAAGGCTGGAGGCCGACGATCTCAGACGAGAGCAGAAGATCAAGAAGCTCTTCAAGGAAACGGCAGAGTTGGAGACCGACAATCTCAGACAAGAGCAAATGCGTTTTCTTCAAGAGTCCTGGCTCTCTCTACGCAGCTTTCTCCTTCCTTTTATCCAAGTCCTGCACCTATCAGAACCCTGCTACCCACATCTAGGGCAGGACTTCCGGTTCAATCTGCTGTTACACAACCAAAGTCACATGATCTCAGGAGGGTCAAGTTGACAAACCAGACCAACTATCACAGCACCTCAAAATATACCTCAGTTATCAAGGAATGCTTCCACTGCAGCTCCTCTACCTACATTTCTGCAAATCCCTATGAACTTAAGACTGAAGGTAGTGCCACAGATGTAATAAACTTTAAGTAAACCCTTCATACAAACATATTCACACACATACACCTAATACTTAGTACTACAAGCATTTGCTAAATGTCTGCCAAATGATTACAACACACACACACAAAGTTCTCTGGTCCTCATTTATAATATAAAAGTACAATAGGTTGCTTTGATATTTTAACAGAATATTATCTAAAATTAATCAAACAAATATGTCAAGAATCAATAATAAGGGACTGGGGTGAAGCTCAGTGGTACAGTATGTGTTTAGCATGTGAAAAGTCCCAGATTCAATCCCTGGCATCAAAAATAAATAAATAAATAATAAATAAATAAACAAAGCTTTAAACCCACCACCAACAAAAACAAAAAAATTCACAAAAACAAAACCACAGCTCAACATGTTCTGATATGTTAGTCCCAAATGAGAACACTTCCATAATTTTACTTTGTTTTATTATACCAACCATCTGAAGATACAACCACACCAGTCACATACCCATTGATACTTCTGACTTTTTTATTTTTATCACCCTAATAATCCACTACAAGCACCAACTAGTTTGCTTATAACAATGAAAGCAAATAGCTATATATCAGGCTCTGTTCCAAAGGTTTAACATGTTTTACCCTTCACAACCACATGAGGAAAGGACTCCAATTATCTCCCAATTTTTAGCTATAGTTTGGTTCACTGGACCCTTCTAACACAATTTCTTTATCTTTTTGCCTCAGTTTATGCCTCTCATTTATACTCAATAATCAAGTTTACTCTGTGGCTGGGAATCAGGGAAACGAAAGGACTGACAATACACTATCCTGTCCACGCAAAGTTCTGGCCTGCATCATTAATTTGCAGACAATAAAGGCAGCAGGCAGCTCCCAGGAAAGGAGGAGAAGGAGATATAAATGCAAACATATCATAACCTGAGGTACAATTAGGTCTCCAACTTGAAGAGCTAGCTATTTCCAGCTAAATGTAGAATGGTCCATTTCCATCGCCATTAACTTCAGGAAGATTGCAGCTAATCTCATTGAATTTATAAATGAAACCTACTCTATGAACATTACATAAGTCACCCTTCAACCTCCCACTTCCTGGACAGCAGTCAATACTTGGAAGGCAGTCAACTTCTTTCTCCCCATGGAACCAGGAAAGAAATTCTAGTGATACTATGTACACACCAAGAAATACTCACTAAACTCGTTTATTTGTGATTTTATCCCACACCTAATTGCAGCTGAAATAATATATGATTTACATTCCTTGTTCAAGTGTGACATATTTAATAGATTACTCAATATTGGTTTATCTAGCTATGTCAGACTGACAGCAGCACTTAATGTTAATCAGGGGTACGCCTATGTATCAATTTTAAGCTTCATACAGTTCAATGCAATTACCAGAGTTCCAAGATACCATCAATATGTTTTGTTCTATGTGTCAAGAGACTTGGGATATTTGCTAATTTTTCCTTCATGTTCTGCTTCATTGCACAAGATGGGGGTAAGAGCGTAAGTGAACATGTGTGTTGAGACTCTGACTTGCATGCTTCATGGTTTGGGTACTCAGTGCCCTGTCTATGAAGATGGCTGGCATGTTATGCAGACCTTGAGACTAACTAATCCCCATTGGGCAACATTTCCCTGTTCTGCTTGGAGGCTATGTACTGCCCTAGCCCCTCCTGACAGGAACCTATCTTCTCCAAACCCCTCATCCCTCTTATTTCCTTCCTCCTCTGGGACCCATTTTCCCTCGGCTCCCCTCCTTCCTAATCAAGGCAACTGTTTCTCTCAAACACCTATCCACATCTCACAGCTTACAGGTCCACTACTGGGGGGTACGAAAGTTGCCGTAGCTCTCAGCAAGGCTGTAACTAGAATATGAATTCACTAACCTCATACAAAAAGACATACACATTGAGAGGGTAGCTTACTGTTGTTTGAACTGAGCCTTCTTTCTGTGCTTGTATCGTTACCAATAAAACTGAAACACAGTCCACAGAATTATTGTAAAATTAGAGAGTTAATGTAAGTAAAATGCATAGCAAAGTACTTAACACAAAGTAGGTGCTAAATATTTCTTAACCTATGTTCATTCTTTCAATTTATACAATCTGACATGATAAGAAGAGAGAATGGTTGGCTCAGAAGTGGTCAAACAGCTATCCAGGGCCAAAATCAGGATTACAGTTGCTGATTCTACCACATCCCATTACATCAATCATTTGTCTAGTAAACCAAACATGTATTAGACAACTGCCATGGACAGAGCATTATAACAGATCCTGCGGAAAGTCTTAGCAGAAACAGGACTAAAACACAGCACTTGCGTAAAGGAAGAAAAAGTCTGATGGGAGAAGCTTTCTTGGGTAATTACAATACAATGGATCAGATGCAATATGACAACCACCTCAATGTTTGGCACAGAAGAGGCACTTACAAACCTGTCCTACGGGAGAGTCTGACAAAGTGACATTTAAAACTTAATTTTCAGCTGGGCGTGGTGGCGTACACTTGTAATCCCAGTACTTGGGAAGCTGAGACCGGAGGATCCGGGTTCGCGGCCAGTCTCAGCTACTTAGTGAGGCCCTCCGCAACTTAGTGAGACCCTGTTTCAAAATAAAGAATAAAAAATAGGGCTGGGGGTGTAGCTCGGAGGTAGAACGCCCCTGGGTTCAATCCCCAGTATTGCCAAAAAAAAAAAAACCTTAATTTTCTTCTCCACTGTTTAGCCATGGATCCTGAGAAGTTGTTCTTTGGGTGTAATCAATGGCCAAAAAGTTGTTCTTTGGGTGTACAATTGCCAAAGTGAACGATGGGCAGTGGTGGGAGACATGCTGAGCCTGGCCTTGAACTTGTAATCCTCCTGTCTTGTTTCCCAAGTAATGGGATTACAGGGATGCACAACCATTCCCAGCACATTTTACTATAATTTTAAAGTTTTATTTTACAAGTAAACTATTTTTTTTAATCTGGCTCTTTGGATTGCATATATACAACCTAAAAGTTTGAAACTCAAAGTTGTTGTCTGTCTGTAAACTAATCAGAAACTTGGGTAGGGTGATGTGGAAATGAGGGAGTGGAGAAAAGACAATGTAACTACCAACACTGGCCTAACACAAAATTCAACATCTCAACATACAAGCTCACATTCCTAAATTATAAAAGAAGGTCCTTCTATCCTCTCTGGCTTCCTCTGGGGAGTTCTTTAAAATGCTCAGAGCTATTATGACTATACTTGCTTGGTAGACTGGAAAGTAAAGAGAGAAACTTGGTCATAGTTTGAGCTACAGAGCTATGGGGGACATCATCCATCACAGGTCTAGCTTCACAAGCCCACGCGTAGATATGAGACCTTATTTACTGGGCAGGCTTAAACTCAAGTGGCTGTTAGTTCCTCTTCCAGAGCCTGAATTCAAGAGCTCATCAGCTTTCTGATACTGGCTTCCACAACCACATACTTCCCGTGCACTTCTCATGCTAGCAACACTCTTACTAATGTGAATGGGGTTTGCCTGATGAGTGAAATGTAATTTTCTGAAGTTATACAAGTTTTGCATATGTCAAATCCCTGCCCTAGGTAGTACAGCTCTCCTAACCTGGCTTTTTGTATGTGCCCCTCCCCACATACTCATCACATTTATAATATACAGTTTTTTCAATAGACGTCAAACAGTCAAAAATGTCCTCATCCCAGTTGAACTCTAAGAATTGCTGGAGTAAGGACCATAACCAGCCCGTGTGACCCTGCTCCTCATCATTCATCACTGAAAGAATCCCCTGAGTGATTTTAAAGCAAAAAGCACCCAACTCTCTGGAACAAAAGCAGCTCCTCTGGCAGGTGTTCTTAATTCCAGGACACTGTGGAGTCTCCAGTGCTCATCTCAGCTGGCTGGAGCCGGTGTTAAATAAATCATGTTCCTGCCACTTGACGGCACTTCAGGAAATTACTGACTAGTATTAACCTGGCCTAAATTGCTCAGAGAATTATCAAAAGCCATCTCATTTACGCTCGTAATATCAGCAAGAATGGAATTAAGTTCACAGCCGTGAGTGACTGGCCTTCTTATCAGGCCACCCAGTGGGTGAGCATGGGTGAGTGGCCTTCGCAAAGCAGCTCTAGCAGTTAAGAAACAAATGGGGCCTGCCCCATCCAACCTCAAAGACTTTAAAAGTCAGAATGAAAATATGCCCTGCTTTTAATTCTTCACCAAATCCTGTATGAATTCAGTTCAAGATGCTCAACAGCTATCTCCCATGTGCAAGGTATCATTATTGGTGTGACAAGGACTCTCAGACAGGAGAAACCCATCACAATTTAAGGCAGTAAACTCATACATCAGTATGGGAAAGTAGAGCATTAACTATGTCCCAAGGTGGAGAACAGTATAACAACATTGACAAAACAGAAGCAGCACATGCCAAACACTTCTGAATGTATCATATACACTAACTCTTACCACTAAGATCCCATGAGCTGGGGCACAGTGGCACAGGCCTGCAATCCCAGCTACTCAGGAGGCTGAGATAAGAGAATCACAAGTTTGAGGCCAGTTTGGGCAACTTAGGGAGACCCTGTCTCAAAAACTAAAAAGGCTTGGGGATATAATTCAGTAATAGAGCATTTGCCTACTATGTACAAGGACTTGGGTTCAATCTTCAGTACCACACCAAAAAAAAAAAAAGTCTAAAAGTAGTCCTTAGGAAGTAGGTATGCATTATTGCCCCTTTATAGATGAGGAAATTTAGATAAAGGAAAGCAAAGCAACCTGCTCAAGATCACACAGCTTCTATGTAGTGGATCTGGGATAAAAACCCAGTTTTTTAGTCTAGTCTGTCTGAAACATAATGGAAAGAGATGGGCAACTTGGGAATGGTCAAGGAAGATATAACAGAGTCAGAGGCATTTCAAATGGGCCTAGAAGGATAAATATCACTACTATCGTAGATATAACCAAGACACCTTATGTATCTGTGTAAGTTCAGTCACTTATAAACAGACATACATTATACTCACATCAGCCAGGGATTCTACACCCACAGCACACATTTGAGGGGAAAATGAGATTCCCTGGAACTAAAGGGGTTCTACCAACCCAGCCTCGCTGAGTCTGAGTGGGCTGTGTCTCCCAGGCACCCAGACACCTTGCTCCAGGCTTTTCAGCACAGTAGAGCCTTCCCCCTGACTTCTACTCAACTGTGTGGAAGCAACTTGAACATGCTGATGAAGGTTCATTCTAAGTATTTTTAAACTCCCTATTAGAAAGTGTGATGTGCCGGTATGGTGGCCCAAGCCTGTAATTCCATTCCCAGGAGGGTGTGACAGGAAGAAAACAGGTTCAAGGTCAGCCCCAGCATTTAGGGAGAACCTTAGCAACTTAGACTCTGTTTTAAAAAAAATAAATAAAAAATGGCTGGGGGTATAGCTTGGAGATAGAATGCCCCCAGGTTCAATCCCCAGTATGAGAAGAAAAAAAAAGTGTGATGCAAGTATAGGGTGGCATTATTATCTTTAAGTTCATCTTCTGCAGTCATTCATTTACAGGTGTGAACATAAAAGCTGAGTTTCCATTTCTTCCCATATTTCTGCTTGACTGACCGGCTTATAGTGCTGAGCTGCATGATGGATACATTCTATATTATGATTTAACAAAAATAAATATTTCTTATATAATGTTAAGTGTTTCTGAGGACTATGTAAAAACAGGCAAGGTTCCTCACCTGCAACAAACCAGTTCACAGGGCAAAAAGGAAACTTATAAAGACTTTAGGTATATGCTTCCAGAATAAAGATTTTTTTTTTTTTTTGGTGGTGGTGGTGGTGGTGGTGGTAATGGGAGTTGAACCCAGGAGTCTTCTACCTCTGAGCCACACCCCCAGGCCTATTTTATTTATTTTGAAACAGAGTCTCATTAACTTGCTGAGACTTTCACTATTTGCTGAAGCTGTCCTCGAACCTACAATCCTCTTGTCTCAGCCTCCCAAGTACTAGGTATACAGGCATGCACCACCACACCCCACCAGAATAGACATTTATTGTTGCTTCTCTTCTTTTTGTCTACTACTCCTCCACTTTTTATTTTGATGTCAGGTCTGGCTATGTTGCCCAGGCTGTCCTTGAATGCCAGAGCTCAAGTGATCCTCCCAAGATTTCAGCCTCCTCAGTAATTAGGACTACAGGTGCAACACACCACACCTGGCCTTTCCTTTGTTTTTTATTTATCTACCTATTGACATGGAGTCTTGCTGTATTTCCCAGGCTGGCCCAGTTACCCCGGACTCAAGCAATCCTCCTGCCTCAGCCTCCCAAGTAACCTAAACTACAGATGCACACCACTGTGCCCAGCTTCTTCTTTCCCTTTTCTTTTTGAAAGCTGGTAAGTTGCTCCACTTTCATATGATTTTTTAACAATTTTATCCTGTGGCATTCTTTTAACAGTATTTCAAAAGCCAGGCCTCAATCACTGTAGCTTCAACAGTGAGTTTATTGCCAGAAGCCGATGTGTCACCAGACCTCACAGAATAAATGCTATCTTGGACTTTCACTGTAATGAGAATAAAAATGTTTTGGAATATTGCTTTGGAATAGCTGTAAATTCACTAACTTTAAAAAAAAAACTATATCACCATAGTAGAAATATAAATTCTCCAGAAACAAGTTTCTTCCTCATTTCACTATTTTTTTTAATTAAAAGGCAAACATTGTTTATTGCAGCACTATTTACAACTGCCAAGTCAAGAAATCAACCTAGGTGTCCACTGACATTTGAATGGAGAAAATGTGGCATATATACACAATGGAATATTATTCAGCCGTAAATAAGAATGAAGTCCTGTCACTTGTGGCAACATGGATGAGACTGGAGGACGTTATGTTGAGTGAAATAAACCACAGAAAAACAAATACTGTTTGTTCTCACTCGTGTGGAAACTAGAAAGGTTGATCTCATAAAAGTAGAGAACAGAACAGTGGTTGCCAGAGGCTGGGAAGAGTGGAAGATAGAGTTGGGTTAGGTTGGTTAATGGATACAAAAATAGGGTAATTAAGTTCCAGTGTCCTATAGTACAATAAGGGTGAATAATAAATAGTAATCTATTATTTCACAATAGCTATTAGAGACAATTTTGAATATTCCCAACACAAAGAAATGATAAATGCTTGAGGTTATATTTTAATCATCCTGATTTCATCATTGCACAGTGTATACATGAGTCAAAATCACACTGCACCCTGTGAATATATGCAATTACTACCTGTCAATTAAATTGTTATATTAAAAAAAAACATGTAAAGACTGGTTACCATGACTGAATTAGCCAGAAGTCCAAACAACTTGGCTAAAATGTTTAGAAAATTAGGATCATATACAAAAGAAGTATAAAGGACCCTATAAATAACTAAATAATGGCCTAATTTCCTGTTACAGGTGGAAAAAACTGAAGCACAGAGAAATGCAGTAAATTCAGACAATAACTAGGACTTAAATCCCAATCTCAGCTCTCAATCCAGGCCAACACACCCCAACTACAACAGCTTCAGCTTTAGGACCCTCAAATAATGAACACCGAAATTTAACAGTCAAATAAACCATAAACTCTATAATGCTAAGAGTTTTGTTTCACTTGTGTACCATTATAACCCAAGGACCAGAAACAGGTTCTGGCACTCAAAAGGTACTCAATAAATGTGCTAATTTTTTAAAAAAATTAATAAAAGCCTCAAAGACAGTCAAAATATTTCTCAAGACATCTCTACTGTGCAGAGTATGTAAAGATACAGTAGGAGGCAGCAGGGCAAGAGTAGAGCTAAGCCCCAAATACATGCCTTCTTTATCTAGCTCATCCAGCGAAATTCCCTACCATGAGAGGACTGAGATTTCCCAAAGTTCATTAAAGGTTTAAAGAATCTGTTCAGTATTCACATGAACATTTCATTCTCCAACCTCCTTTCCAACTTCAAATCTATGCCCCCCCCACATTTTCTGTAAGCAATTATACCTTCCCCTCAATCCCTGACCCTGTACCCCACTAGATCAAGGAAACACAGAAAGATAATCTCATAAAATGGCTAACAGGTCTGAACTATTTAATGCTGGCACCAAAGGAAAAGCATTGTAACTTAATAAATCAATAAACAATGAAATACAATGGGCATCAGTGTCCATCACAGCCAGTCTCTGCCTTAATAACAAGCAGTATGTTTCAATTCCAATCACAGCCACAGCAGTCAGGTCAGACACACCATCAGATGAAGTTGGTAAATGTTGCATTTATACAACTATACACCACGGGTGATAGCATACAGAATCCCAGAGGACTCAGTTCAGCCAGAGGAACCAATCTAAATACCAAAAAGGGGCACAGTTCCTCTCAGATCAGGACAACAAATCATCAGTCCAGGAGCATCTCCAGTCAACTGAGGCACGCATTCATAACCCTTACAAGCTACAGATTTTCACTTGGCCCATGGACTCCAGTATGACAAACAGACCCAAGCCAGAAGAGGAAAAAGAAATCAACTCTTCAGCATTCCTACCAGGTGGGCCAAATCTGAATGAGACTTTAGAATCGCTTCAGCAAAATTTACCTGTGGTGGAGTCTATTTGCACCTATCTTCTCTGATAAGTGCCTTACCTGTTAAGCCAAGTAAGTGAAATTAGAGATTTGTTAATTGAGGATTTTTACACCTCAAAACCTACTTTCCTACTGATAAATGAGATTAGTTTGAGGATGTTTTCCTGTCCTTTGTAATCATTGTGAACAGGCAGAAGCTGTAGGAATCAAGTTTCTTTGCCCTCCATCTGGCCTCTCAAGAAAGCAATGATCTGTAAATAAACAATTTAAATAGATTCTGGGAGCCCCTGTTATCATTATAAAACAAATCTTCATTTTAAAAATCATCCCAAATCAGACTGTTTCAGTAAGTTTGGTGTTAGTATAACTGGGTTTCATAAAGGACACAATGCTTGTAGCTCATAGACTATGATGAAAGAGAATTTGCAAGTTCATGAAGGAAGAACTGATTTCCATTTTTCAGTTTGTTATTAAAAATAAACTTTTTTTCTCCCAGTACTTGGGAAGCCAAGACAGGAGGATTGCAGATTCGAGGCCAGTGTGCAGTAACTTAGTGAGACCCTGTTTCAAAAAAAAAGAGTAAAGGGGGAGCAGGAGGTATAGCTCAGTGGTAGAACACCCCTGGTGTCAGTCCCCATTATCACAAAAAATAATTTTTTTTCATTTATTAGGCAAAAAATTCAAAACCAAAATACAAAACTGCAAGCAGAAATTAAAAGTTTCCATTTGTATAGAGTCTTCTCAAGAATAGAAAGGCAAAAATGAACCCTTGAAGATCACAGAAATTAAAGATATAATGACTTGGGAGTCAGGTTCAGCTTCCAAAAAGTTTTCCTGTCTTGGAAACCAGACCTTTCTATTGGGAGGGAAGGGGCAGATAATATGGGGTGTCTTTAAAGCTAAATTATATAACCAAAAGTGTCCCACTCAAAAGAATACCTATTCACAGGCACTGAGGAATCTGACTCTCCAACATACAACGCATCATCATCAAGGTGACATCAGGTATCTTACGCCTTAATCACAAATTATCAAGACACTTTGCTTGACTGTTTCATGAAGTGGTATAGCACAGCAATTAAGTGTAAGTGTTCCCAAGGCAGATACCCATGTGACCTGGGGCAAGTTATCTACACATTTTGTCTCAGTTTTCTCCAACTGAATGGAGAAAACAAGTACCTACCCTCATAGGGCTGTCATGTGGGTTAATAAACAAATGCTTGCAAGGCGCTTATTATAAACTCAGTAAATGTACCTGCTTCTATAATTATCATCATCCTCATCCATGTCTACAGCTTCCTTTTTATTTATCTGCCATTATAATAGAATGGTACCAATCCCTAAATCCAAGCATTAGCAATGAAGTGAGTAAATCTGCTGGGTTGAAACGATTTAGCACACCCACTGTCTACATTAAAATATAATTCTACTGCTGATCAGGTCTTACTAGAGGGCACACAAAATAAAAGGCTGACTGTCTCACCAGGTTGTCTTTCTCCTCAGAGAGCTCAGAAAGGGGATATAAGAAAAAGAAAAACACTCCTACTAAAATGAAAATTTTAAGGACAATACACAGGTTGGAAAATTCACTGGGGCTTTCAGAAAGTAATAAATGTGTTAAATAAGTTTAATTAAACTCTTAAAAGAAACCCTTTGTTCTTAGCTTCCCCAGTTCATTTTCAGTGGAAGACATCCTAGCCACTCTGCTGGTTCTGAGATGGAAACCTAACATAGTGACAACAGAGATTTAGTTGTTATCCTTACTCCAGGTTACTTAAAAAGGGGAGAAAAGGAGCAACCTACAGCTTATTCACTGATTCATTTAGTAGCAAGCAGACCTAAATCTGAAAGTTAATGATGCAATAAAGTGACGAATCCAAATGCTAGAATGCAACACTATGAAAATTAAGGGCCTATCTATCTAAACTGACCAATGAACAGCAACCCTAACAAAATAAAGAAGATATCCTTCCAGGCACAGTGGCACATGCCTGTAATCCCAATACTTGGGAGGCTGACAAGAGGATCCCAGGTTCAAGGCCCATGTGTGATAACTCAGTGAGATCCTGTTTCAACATAAAAAATAAAACAGGGCTGGGGGTGTTACAATGTTACAGTGTTACAATGACCCTGGACTCAATCTCTAGTACCACACAAAAAAAGAAGAGGAAGAAGAGGAGAAGGTCCTGGTGTCATCCTCCTTTATATGCTGACTTCTTCAGAGACTAAAATCAATCAATCCATCAATCCAGACCATACTTGCTAGACCACAACCTGCAAGCCTAGTACAGGAAAGGACCAGCACCTCGGGAATTACAGCAGAATTAATTAATCCAACTCTTTCTCATCTGGTCCCTGGGAGGCAAACATTCTCACCCCTTAAGACCAGATCAAGGATTTCGCCTTCTCAGTGAAGCCTTCTGATAAACCAAGGCTGGTCTAGTGGCTTCCATCCTCTGAACGTTCACTGCTATTTACTGAGTAAAATGTTCGCCCCAGAGGATCGTCACTTATGTTTTTATATTTCTCAGAAACAGTTACTATTAGACTGTGACCTTTATAGAGAGGAAACTCATCTTCTTTAGTTTTGTACATATGGTGAATAAGCAAATGAATATCACAGGCTTGGGATTTAGTCTAGTCATACAGTTAATATGTGTACTTTTGGGTTAAAATTGTTGAACTCTATATGTAAGAAAATTAAACTACTTTTAATAAACTGGAGACAAACAGTATGTCAAGAGAGGTAAAGGGGAAATTCCCATCAATTTATAAAAAGAATGTTAAATAAAACATCGTTAACAAAATAGGTATTCGGCAGAAATACACTGTGTATTATCCATTTCTATTTCCAAATAAATCAAAGAGATCTAATCTAATTTCAATAAAGCAGATATAAAGCATAAGTGACAAAACTTTGTCCAAAAGGAATCTTACACATCAAGTAAAAATGCTATATTGGGAGTCAGATGGTTATATAAATATAAAGGAAAGTAAAATCACAGTCTATCTTGCCAGCAAGTCCCTCACAAGGGAGCAATCGTAATCTCTATCACCTGTACAACCATCAACCTCACTTCTCTGAAAGCCTTGTCCCAACAGGAAAATTTAACTCCTCCTCGATCATGTCCCTTCGTCTACCAAAATAAAAGCTTCAGCATAGTGAGGACTTCATTATTTCAGTCGTGATATCCCCAACACTTAAAATAGTGTTTTGCTAATAGCAGGGATTGAAGAAGTATTTGTTGAATGAATGACTAAATGAGTGAGCAAGAGGAAGGGAGCAAGGAAGAGAAAGAAGGAAAAAGGAAGCATGTGGAGAAGGGAGGGAGAATTATTGTTTCTGGGTGTTGGCATATTCAAGACAGTTTTTCTATGATTTTAGTATTTATAATGAAAACAAAGAGGATTTTTAATTGACCCAGAGCAAATATTGCTTTAAAGAACAAAATCAGGTATACAGTTAGCCCTCCATACCTACAGGTTCCACATCTGCAAATTAAAACAGCCAGGATCAAAAGTATTTGCAAAAAATATTGTATCTCTACTGAACATGTACAGACTTTTTTCAGTCATTATTCCCTAAACCAATACTGTATGACAACTATTTAACACAGTATTTACATTGCATTAGGTATTATAAGTAATCTAGAGATAATATACAGGAGCATGTGCATAGGTTATATGCAAATATTATACCAAGAGACTTGAGCATTCATGAATTTTGGTATCCACAAGAGAGTCCTAGAGTCAATCCCCCCCCACACCAAGGGACAAATGTATCTATTTACTCATTCAACAGACTAGTTCAAATGCCCACTATGTTCCAGTAACCAATGTTATGCACAGGTAAAAGAGCAGAATGAGGCTAGTCATACAAAAAGAAGATTTGGTAGTCCCTACTATCAACCTATCACTGGGTATCCACTTGTTTCCTTGTCAAAACTAGTAGTTGGTAGACAGCCCAGCATTAGGACATCAAATTCTATCTGTAGAATTACTCAGAGCCAAAAAAATAGGTAAAGATGACAGAAGCGTAGAAGAGATTAAAAACACAAAAGAAACAATAAAGGCAAGAAGAACAACTGGAGTTGTCTGGCCTGGAGAACAAGACTGATTTCATTAGAGGCTTCAAATACACAAAGGGCTTTTATGAGATAATCCTGAGCATTTCCAGGGCTCTCCTTTCTTTCTGAGTGAGGCCTGTGTTTAGGCATTTCCTTCTATTGACTTCAGAGATGCCTTCCTCAAGTCAGAAGTGAATGCCAATATTTTGCTTGCTGATATGTAAGCAAGAGCTTACCATTCCTAAAACACAAATACTAGTTTCCTCCTTCCTAAGCTTTAGCAGGCTATCTGTAGGCCTTTTTTTCCCACCCTATAATTTCTTTTCCGCCTTTGTTAAAACTGTAAGCACATCTGCAAAAGACTAAACATGACACTGTAAATGACTGTCAGTTGCTTCTCCTCAGAATTTGGCATCCTAACTGCAGAAACTAGATCACTCCACCAGCCTATTACATAGGGTTGCAATGGTGCAGGTGGCCATTTTCGTACCTACACCTACCACTCACACAAACACGATGCCAATATTTTTGTACTCTGTGAATTCTGGGGAGAAAGCAGTAGATGGCTAGGCAAAAGTGTGGTTCTCTTTGCAAGGCTGGGTTACATTCTGAAGGTGCATGACATCCAGGGACAACCATCAGCAAAATATGAAATCATTCAGGTTTATATTTCAAACCTTTCTAAACTTTGGCCTTTACTTCTCCTCAAATGGAGTTCCAATGATTCCCACCAAAGATACCCAGTGCTCTATTCAACTCCCACAAGATGCTCAATGATCTATTTACCTCCCACAAGACACTCAGAGATCCTGGGCCTCGCATGCCCAAGGCGCCCACCCACGTCAAGGGCAAAGCTCTGGCCTCAGTCTTGGGACCACTGCCATCCAGGGCATTCATTTCTCACAACTAAAATTAGTAAAAATAACCAAGAGAGTTATACACAAGGAATAAGGGCACGATATGATTTGCAAGAATTTCTCATGGCTTTCATCATATTGCTCTTTGTGATACCCCAACTAATCCAAGAACAAACCATAGCAACATCAGACTCAAAACCAAACAAAAAAGAAGCTGGGTAGAGTGAGGCTTCTGAGTATTAAGCGCAGCAATTTTTTGTACTGAGGGTTGGACCCAGGAGCATTCTACCTCTGAACTATACCCCATTTTTTATTCTGAAACAGGGTCTAGCTAAGTTACCTCTGAGCTACACCTCCAGCCCCTTTTATTTTTTATTCTGAAACAGGCTCTCATGAACCTGTGATCCTCCTGTCTCAGCCTCCCAAGTACTGGGATTACTGGAGTGTGAACACTGAGTCCAGCTTCGGCTCAGCTATTTAATTATTATGGCAAAGGAAATAATCTTTTGGTGAGATCTTTCTCAGAAAAAGACCCTACAACTTTACTGCAATCTCCATGCTTAGTGAGGATGGTTAGTTTTTGATGAAGGTGATGCCTGGTTTAATTGAAGACTATGCTACTGGAGAGAGTGTAATCATAAAGTTAACCCCAAGATACCACAATGCTCTGTGCCATCTTGGTCTCAGACACTTGCCTTGCATACCATCTCCTTGATAGTTTTCCTAATCTATGAACTAAAATAAACACTGGATTAGTAAAATGAGGCTGACAAATTGTTGTTCTCTGTAAGGCTATCGGCTCAAAATGGTCAGCTCCAAGCCCCACCTCTGTCTACTCTGCCCCAAACCACTTGATATGTGACCTTGCCAAGTCACTTAACCTCCCTATGTCTCTAATCCCTCAGCTGAACAATAAACTGTGTCCCCTCATCTCATGGGAATGTTGGAAGAGGTCACTATTAATAGACCAGCCCTTGCAAAGTTATTTGCTAATGCAAAGCCACTACAGAGGGCTGTGTCCTGAAGGCCACAATGTGGTATAGTGGGAAGAGAAAGGACTTGCAGAGTTGTATAAGGTTTAAGTCCAGCCCTACAACTGACAGCCATCTGGGACCTCAGGCAAGATATTTATCCTCTGATCTTCAGTTTATTTGAAAAATGCCACCTTCTCCTCAATGCTATTGTGAGAATCAGATGAGCTAATATACATAGAACACTTAAAAGTTTCTGGCACAAAGCAGATACTCGAATGTCAGTTTTCTTCGCACATACAAAAGCTCTTGCAACTTCTCCCTGACACCTGCAATGGTGGTGACCTAGATAAGCCCCACAAAATCTCCTACCTGAAATACTGCAGTAGTCGTCTATGATCCTATTTAAAGTCTTCTCACTATTCATCTTTCATCATCCAATTTGCCATGAACAAACATGGCCTCTGAAAATGCATCTCATACTATTTCTACTACTTAGCATCCTTGACAAACTTCTATATCCTACAGAGTTAAAATCAAAAGCCTCACAGACACAGAAACAGCCTTCCACTAGAGGTTCTTACTGACTTTACTTTCCAAGTCCCAACTATTCTTAGTTTCTCTTCATCATAATCACCTTGAGGACTTTGCATGTACCATATATTGTCCCCACCCCTCCTCTACCAGGACCTCTTCCCACATAGTGCTGGGGTTTGGATACAGAGAGGCATGGGGGAGGGGCTTGGCCCCCTGACTTTCTGCAGCCTGTTCCTCCAGTTTAGTTACCTGTGAAGTCACCAGGGAAGAAAAAGGAGAGCAAGGGCACAGAACAACACAGTAGGCAGCAAGTAGCAAGGCATATAGAGTTCTGTCTTCCTAAAGGTCACTGAGAGGGGTTGTCACAGCTGAGGTAAAGGAAAACAAGCCACTGTTAGGTTGCAGATAAATAGCAGAAAACTGACTTGTGACATGCAAAGGCCTATAAGGTTGATCACCTCTATAAGCCTGGCAGGCAGGTCTGAGAATCTGAGCTCAGGGAGATGGCCAGCTCTCCCAGATATCTGGAAAGCCAGCTGGCTTGCCTTCTGGGTATGAGCTCTTCCAGCTGCAGACTGAAGAAAAATCTTTCCGGAATTAGAGGGTATTTTCTTGAGTCCTTAACATTTGGCAAAACAGAACTGACTTCTGGATAAGTACTACTGTCAATTCATGATAATGAAAATACCAAACAGTTCTGGAGTTCCCCCAAACAAACATCACCTATAGTGAAGCCTCAAAGCATCCCAAGTTATTAGCACTTCATTTTATGAATGAGGAAACACATCCCAAGTTATTAGCACTTCATTTTATGAATGAGGAAACACTAGACAGACAAGTAACATCCCAATATCAAAAGGAGCAGAGTCTTGTTCATCTCCATGACCTACCAATTCTCATACACTACAAACTGTCAGTGGCCAGGGACCAACTAAGGAACAGAATTACCACTGAGCCTCTCCAGCACTACAAGGCTGCATGACTCACCCCCTCTCATCTATTTCACTGAGCAAGAAAATACCAAGCCAATGGGAACAATTTTTAACTCACTGCAACAAGATAGGGAAATTTCCATGTCGCATGTATATAGTTGCAACCGAGACAAATACGGGATAGTCAGGCAAACCCTGCAGAGAAGTGGAAGGAGAATCCCCTCTGGGCACCTCGTGTGCCAAGGATTGCCCTTTACATTCTCACACATGTGACCACAGTAAAATTTCCCAACTACAAAGTAGGTAATATCATCCCCATTTATTTTTATTTTTATTTTTTGCAGTACCGGGGATTGAACCCAGGGGCATTCTACCTCCGTGCTACACCCCCAGCCCTATTTTTTAAACTTTATTTTGAAACCGGGTCTCACGAAGTTGCGGAGGGCCTCACTAGGTAGAGAGAGAGAGAGAGAGAGAGAGAGAGACAGGGAGAGAGAGAGAGAGCGAGAGCAAGAGCGAGCTAGCAGAGGCTGGCCGTGAACCCGGATCCTCCGGTCCCCGCCTCCCAAAGTACTGGGATTACAAGCGTGCGCCACCACGCCTGGCATTATCATCCCCATTTTATAATTATAAAAACTAAGAAACCAAGAGGTTAAGTAATTTGCCCTAGGCAACTCAATGGAGCCAATATCTTTTTTTTTTTTTTTTTTTGCGGTA